>BLKR01015663.1:0-57758 GCA_011170035.1 Teleogryllus occipitalis
TTATTTTTTTTCCATAATCTCAAGAACGTTTAAGAGAATAGTGTAGATCTCATGTTGGCGTCTGTCTGTCCGTCTGTAGTTAACACAAGCATCTAAACGCCTCACGTTCTTTTTTAGTCAAATCTGTGATACATGACAGTTTAAAATCATCTTTGTGAGAGACAAAAGATATAAGAGTTTCTGTGGTATAGCAGGTAAGCGCACTGTTGGAGAAGCTTAGGCACGTAAGATCGAACCTCATCCACGGCGAATAATTTTTGCGGGTAGAAACAATTTTGCGGTTAATTGTATAGTTATAATCATTCGTATCCATTATAAATATCACATAAAGCATGTGTTTTGAGGCGGCACTACTTATTTTAGTGTGTTAATGTCTTTAAGAATCACGTATAAATATGCCCCTATTGCGATTCTGGCTTCAGAACGTCTGCAAGCGCCCGTGTTGAGCTCTAGCGTTATCGCAACTTTCATCTGTGACGTAATTCAACCTTGGACATAGTCGCCGAAAGATAAGACCGGCAACGACTTCCACAGAGGGTTCTAAAGACCACGGCTTCTGGTTGAAAATATTTCTAAGTAAAATGAGCTACGTAGTTGCGTGGGTTGTAATCGTTTGGGTTCTTATTGCGAATTTGATACCTTTGACACATGTAGAACATTCCTCTAATAAAAAATCTAAGTGCAATGAATATCACGTAACTATTCTTTTCGTAATAAGTGTGCTTGGACAGCGCGTTGAGAAATATCTGTGATAGCACAGTGCGGTCGAGCCAGACCTACGGACTACAGGGATCCGAGTTCAAATCCCAGTAACGCTGGAATATTTTTACCTCCACGTGTAAAGAGAGTTACGTAATGCTGTAGGAGGAAGTGTCGAAATTTTTACAGAAAACACGTTTTGTAAGTAGCTAGTTCGAAAAAGTGGATTGTTGGTATTGTTCTTTTATTTTCTATACACAAGGCTGTCAAAACGCTTGTTTTTGAACCCGAAAAAGTGATTTTCCAAAAAACCTCTTTGTGAATCCGTCTTCGTGTGAGTAATTCTAGAGCCTAAAGTAAACACGATTTTCACCAAAATGGATATTCCTTGAACGATCTGGCTAATATTACGAATCTTCGAAGTTGAAACGAATCTTTTAATTTTGAAGGTACTTTACACCAAACCCCATCATATTTACATAATTTCCTCAAAAAGAGCGCCAATTTTTCTGTAAATCTATTCCTCGAAGCACAAGATGTTTAAAAGTGGCGTACGTTCAATTTTGGGCGAACGATCTGAATTTTCGAAAATTGCGAACAAATACCTATTAACATTGTCGAAAAGAAGTATTAACGCTAGAGATTTTTGTTTCATGAAATCTCTTTTTAAAAAGAGATATTAAATTAATGTAAATTAAACACTCCACTCTTTCCTAGTAATGATCCACTCTTCACTAGTAATGATTGCTGCTATTGGGTCTAACCGCTTCCACTATTCTTTGGAGGGCTACTGTTTTTTAAAATTTTTTTCCAACAGTATTATCTCAAAAGTACAAAAAACTATATTGTTAATAATAAACATGTTACATGTTTCTGGGGTGTTTACATGATTCTAGAATGCAAAGTTTTGCGTAGAAATCATATTTTCAAACCAAAATTTGCGTGTTTATTGCAACTCAGCCATTCAAAATATCTATGTAGTTTATTAGACAAAGTATGATTAAAATTGTTTAAACAGCTTTTTTCAAACTTTCGACGTTTCGTTCCCCGATACTTAGTATATCCATGCTTCTTTAAAACCAAAAACAATAATTTGCGTACTGAAAACTAATTAATTAAACCCATGGCAGTATAATTGTTAACATAAGTACTGTCACACATCTTTCGCAGGATAAGGAGTAAAATTTAAAGAAAAATTATAGTTCACATGAATTTTGACAAATTGAGTCTTACTTTCTATGATATTCAAATGGTAACATTATATTACAATATTCAATTGGTTAACAATTTCGTCTAAAGAGTCTTGTTTGATAATTCTCCAATTTCGTATTGTAAGAAGATATCTTATGATACTCATGTCGTAAATAACTATTTGACAACTATTCTGTTTAGTGTATGTGTCTAGCAGGTTTTGTATTATTCTGAGAAACTGGATCATACGAATCACGTTTACTACGTTATTCACACAGGAGCACATGAATCTCAAAAAGTATTTAATAATATAATCCTTGCTGATGAATCAACGTTTTATTGATGATTTTAATTTTGAAAATTTTCATTAGTTTGGATGTTTAAATACAGGTATCACATGTAATTACATGTCTGTTAAACACGATAGCATTATATGAAGCAAGAAACATTGTTTTTCGTTTGATCATTCAACTTCATCAATCACTTAAAATTACTTTAATTTTCTCTGCTTATCAGTTTTTTAATCTCAGATCTTCGATGAAGACATGAATCAAATAACATCGTAGATATTTGAGTGTTTTAAAAATAATAACGTGAATAAATGCTTATATTTATTGAATTGGTTTTATAATAACCTGTAAAAACATGGGTTTTCTGTTGGTTTTGGGGATGTTGAAAACATTCAAATAGTAAAGGCAATGTTAAGCTGGTGACCTTTAACATTGTTTATTTGATATTTTTCTTAGGGATAGTTTATAATGGTTAAACGTTTTCAAGGAGTGCACATTAGATACCTCGAATGGCCCGTTTCCGTTTAATAAACCGCTACGTTCTCGCTGTACAGATGGTCGTGCAAAATTCAAGGTTTTGATAGATTCGTAGAATGGCGGCCAACAAACCACCTTCGAACTCTGACGATACTGAAATGTAGTCTGTGTTGGGAAGGTCATATCACTTGACCACCAAGTTCGTTCTATGTATTTTCACTGGGAAATGCTAGTGCATTGATATTTACTAAACTGTAAACAAACGCTAAATCTCTTTGAATTGTTATAACATCTGTTTTGTTTCTTTTAGTAATATCAACTCGTTTTACCAAATACGTGAGTTTGTTATATTTTCACACTCTACAAGTATTTAATTTTACAAGTATTTATTTTCAAGCATTTAGGAATTCATGAAATTTCAGTGAAACGTTCGCCAATCTAAAAACCTTTTAAATGTATATTAAATATATTAATGTTGTTTAAAAATATGTATTAACAATGCGTATATTTAGCACATAAAGCTCTGATTTGAATATTATACAATGAAATCATCAAATTAACAGTTTTAGAAAGGAATGATAAATTGAATTGAAAATATTAACTTAAAGTTTATATACGTTTATTTAGAAATTTCTATACTTGTGTAAATATTGTGATGTGTGATTCTACTCATGTGATCTTTCAAACCCCAAAATTGAATATTTCTGTATTTGAAAACCTTAACACTACCTTCATCCAATCCAGTGCAGTTTATAGCAAACAGCTAAGCAATATGTTTCCCTATTTTTAATGGTAATGGTTAAACAAGAGGAACAAATAGTTTCTGACTCTCGGTGTTAACAGGGGACTTAAAAAAATTAATAATACAGTTATTCGGTTGCTCAACACCCCTTTGATAGAAAAACAGAAACAATTGTTTGGGCGTAATGCACCTTGAAAAATATTTTTTTTATAATCAATTTCTTTCCTATTTGATAAATATATCGACTTGAAAATTGTAGGACTTAAAAGAGAATATAAAAACCAAATAAAAGTTATGCTCATACTCGCCGTAAAAATACGAATTTAGCATAATTAAATTGGCCACAGAATTTGTTTACAAGCAAGTGCATTTTAAGCGTATGTGGCAGGCAAAAGCGCGGCATTGGAGAACTGTTTTTTCAGTAGGCCCATCCCACGCTATTCTGCTAGCGCGAATGAATTAAGCGCAAACAAATGGGGTCTACTAAGATGTTAATTTCTTATAAACAATTACATATATCTCGAGAACGAGATATAATAGCACCGAACGGATTCCGGAATTTTGCATCACATTTAAACGCCATTCAGATTAGACAATAAAAAATTTGCAACAATTGCAAATTTATAAACAATTTCCAAATTTTGCAAATCTAAAGGGGAGAGTCTCCCGATGTCCCAGAACCAAAAACAGCGAATTAACAATTTTGCAACAATTTATAATTTTATAAACAAATTCGAAATATGCGTTAGAACGGCCGGGAAGGCTCCGCAAATTGTGCCTGAAATGAATATCTCAAAATAGCAGTTTGTCAGGAGTTACAAATCGATTACTAAAAGTTATAATAAATTTTGCTAAAATGATAAATATTTACTGGTCTATAGACAATCATTCTGGACGGAAAACCCCGCTTAGAAATATTTTTTTCGTCGTGGCGTACGCGCAGGCAAACTACCTCCTTCGGCAGGGAAATATGACGATATTTCCGTCTCGTACGTAAACGAACTAGCCCCCTCCCCCTGAGACAGCGTTCTTTCTGCCCCTTGGGATGTTGCACCAATCACAGACAACTGTGGTTCTACCTGCTAGCGATTGGTCAACGCGTCCCTCCCCCTGCCCTCCCCAGGCCGAGGGGTGTCCAAGTTTGTCGGCTCGGTGTGGAAGATAGAATTTTGAACGACATTTTTTCTGAGGGAGAGGGTACACTTGGTACGCGAATTGTCACTTTGGCTCATCCCTAGGAAAATCCTTCTATAAAAACAATGAAGACACGATAGAAAATGAATAACGAGTGGAGTTTTTAAGGACGACAAAAATTAAAGAATTTATGAAAAAATAGACTTGCCTTAGTGGAAATGAGCCCTCTTTAAAGATAGGAAAGTGACACAAAATACGATTATTTTCATTAGATCATGGAAGGGAAGCAGGAAAATGTTAAAAATGAATAAATATTTACATTTTTATTACATTTATATTACACTTACTATTTGCTTAATATGTTGTGTTACATATATTTGCCAAACGTACTGTATTTCTATTTTAAAATTCTATCAGAAGTTCAAAATTTAGGTCACGTCCACTTTACCTCCGGAAACTTGAAATCTTAATCTCCGTCCCTGTGTTTTTTCTTCAATATATCGCTTAAGTAAGGAGTGATGTGTTCACACCATAAACAAATAATATAACCAAAGAACATTTCTAAGGATTGACGTAAGTTGGTTCAAGAAAATTCTTTATTTTATTTATTTATTTATTTTTGTGAAAATTGCGATTGAAAAATGCTGATCTCTTACCCCCAGTCCCCCCATACTGTTCATTATTTCATTCATCATTGCTTCCCCAAAAGGCACGGTTCAAATGAGGACATTTTTGTGAAATGTAATATTTTGGAAATATATCTACGGTTTCTCAAATTTTATTACAAGGATTTGAAAGATAAGATCAACATTTCCAACATAATGTCATTCATGTTTAAAAGTAAAAAAAAGAATAATCCAGTTAAATTTTAATACAGATATTCAGAACAGTAACGGTCATTAACAAATGGAATGACTTACTGTTGCTTAAAGAAAATACTTCTGTGATACCTCCCGAGTTGCAATTAATTTAGTCCATTACACCATCCAGTACGGTCCTAATCTCTCTATTGCTCCGTTTTAATCATCGAGCAGTCGAGCGCGAAACCGCCATCATCGCACCGGAGGCGCCGCGAGTGGAGAGGAGTGGAGCCGAGTGGCGCGGAGCGGACCCGTGGCGCCGGGCGGGGCGGGGGAGGGGAGGGGAGGGAGTGGCGGCGGCGCGGTCAGCGCGGGCGTAGACGGATGGCGCGAGCTCCGCCTCGGCAGCGGCGCCGCACGGAGAGCCGGGATGCGGGGGCGGGGCGGGGCGGGGCGGGGCGGGGGCCAGCACGGCGAGCGAGGGGGAGCGAGACGGGCGCCCCGCCCCCGACATCCCCGCTGCCGTTGCCACCGCCCGCGCCGGCCCGAGCTCCGCAGGAGAGAAGACCAACCGACGACTAAATAATGCACCAGATAACAGATTCGTCTGGTTTCGGTTTGACGGCGCACAATCCTCCTCCACCTCGGCGAAAAAAAATCTCTGAGCCATAAAAATTTCACGAGTAAAGACCAGTAATGAGGATAACTGATAAAAGTTTCAGGCAAAAGGCAGTGTGTTGGAGAAAGAAGGAGCGAAAGACGCGGCGGCGCGGCAGAGAGAGAACGCGGCGGCAGAGGCCGGCTTTCATCCCGGAGAGCTTCTGAAAGACTGAATGGTCAAGTCTTCACCGCGGGGGCGGGGACGGTAGAAGCGGGGAGGGGCGAGGAGGGGCGGGCAGGTGGCTTAGCGCGAGCGCCAAGCGGAAAAGCGGAGAGGAAAGTGCGGTGCGAAGCAAGGAACAGAAACGGGTGGGACAGGGTGCGGAGAGTAAGGCAGAAGCAGGGAGAGCGGACCAGTGTGGGAAGTAGCAAGAGTTGCTGTGAAGCAGGAGAGATGGTCGCGCTGTGGCGGGGTTCAGACAGCAGTTGGAGACTTGAGTTGAAGATAATGTAGTGTCGTGGGTGTTCTAGCTGGAAGAAGAAGAAGAAAGTGACAGCACAGGTGGAACTGCCTAGAAAGATCTAATGAGTAACAGCATAGACTAGGAATGAGAACTGAGAATAGAGGTATTGCCAGAGGTGATATGGAATTGCGAACACAAATAACGCTGTAAATAAATAGAGGACAAGTCATTTTGAAGAGAAGTTAAGAAAAATTCCCAAAGGAGGAAAGTCACTCAGCAAAAGCGTGCAATACTCGACATCGTGAACGTTCCTCGCTAAACGCTGGACGATATCCCGTTGTGCGCTGTCCCACCATTATAGACGTGCGCACAGGGGAGATCAGGAGGCGTGTCTATACGTAATAAAATATTTTATTTTCGGGAATATGATCAATCTGGGCTGTCTGCAATTTTTAATCTCACAGATTGTGGAATTGGCATACATTTTAGGAAGACACTCTCCAAACCATCTGACTACCTGCATATGATTCGGCATAAAATTAATTGCATTTATTAATTGTATCTTTGAAGTTATAATTAATTATACTTTTAGTATTATTTATTTTCTGGTGAAATACGCCACGTGTAAGTATAAACATTTAATGGAAAAAGAAGAATGTAGTTGCCTCGAACTTTTACTGCTCACCATACGAGTTCCTGTCATACGTTTCCACCACCTCACCGTGACCCGCCATACGTTGTCCCGCCAGACGACCTACCGTCCATTGTTTCGCGAACTGTCCCGCCATGCTGTCATTCCAAGCGTAGCCTCGCCCAACTCCAACCGTTGACCGGGCGAGCGCTGACCCGCCAAGTTTTGCCCTGGCGAGCGCGCGCCGCGCCGCCACTCCCGCGGTGCCGCATCGCGCCGCCCGCTTTTGTGCGGCTAAGCCTTTGTTTATCTCCATCGCAACACGCCTCTTCCCGGGGCCGCGCGCTCGCTCTCGCCGCCCTCGCCCGCCCTCACCCGCCCGCCCCGCCCTCGCTCGCTCGCGTCCAAAACGATGGAATCAATGGAAACCGCCGGATAAGCGGAATGTATTTTGGATCGCGCCCGTCGAGCGCTCAAATGTGGAGCTACAAAGAGCTCGGAAATTTCGTTTGCGCGCCGTTATCTCTGCGGCCGCCCGCCGACAGACCCAAGAACAAAATGGGGCGCGCCCCGTCGGCAAACACATTTCCCGTTGTGATTTGCGCCATTAGAAGAATCGGCCGCCCCGCGCGCGCGAGCTGCGTGTGTTGAGCGGGGGCGCAACGTTGTGTTATTAGCAAAGACAACACGGCGGCGGTTGCAGCAGCGTGCATTCAGATAGCTGTTTTAAAACAATGCACCATTTGAACTCCGACGCGGCGCCAGGTGCTCTGGAGCACAAAGCGTTTCCGTAACTTATGGATGATAGGGATCAAGAAGACTGGGTGGAAAACGAGATTCGAAATGTTTGAAGATCAATCTTGGAGAATGGGAAGGATTACTTGACTATGAAGAAATATATACACACATTCAACTAAACAGTGAGTGGTTCGTTTCTAGAATGACAAAAGTAGACCTCGTTTCATATTCTTTGGTATTTACCATTTACAAGAAAAATAAATTGTAGAGTTTTTTTCGGAATTCTCACAGTTCCTGTGTAAATTTAAAAGGAATAATAAACGCAAATATAACTCCCAATACATAGAACTTTACAACGTACTACAACTGATAATAGCTTTCGAGAAAAAACCAAATTTTCAAATTTCTATTTTCCGATGAAACTTTTAAAGATGTTGACGTGAGTTAGTAATAATCAATCAAAAAATAACAGTTTTAATATTTATTAAAACATCTCAAATAAATGTTAAAACTGTTATTGTTGTGGTTGATTATTTTCTCACTCACATTGCGGATTACCACAAGCTTTCTGCTACCACCACTGCTTTTTTTGAAGTTGTATTTACAAGACTTGGTGGTTATTTCCTAGAGGAAAATTGTTATAGCATCGACGCTGGTTATGCAAAAAACAGCAATAACTGTCTGTTATAATTAATTATCGCCGTAAAACCTTCCACTTTCATAGAAAATGCATAGTTATCAAGTCACACAAAACGATACCTGTGCGATAATAATGTTTGATATTGAATAAATTGCTGATTGAACATGAGTAAGGGATTACTATGCCCTTTGGATAAAGTTCTTGAAGGATAAATAATCGAATACTAGGGGTAGTTCCGTTATAAAGATGATTTTCGACGTTAACGATGGAATGCATAAAATGAAAGTAAACTACTCATCATTTTGGCAGTTATCCAATATCCACAGCAACTTTCAACTCAGAAATTATTCTATGCTCACCATTAGCCACATTCGCGAGTTCAATTCCCCTAAAAGGCGACTTTTCGTCCGTAGTCAATGCTGAAGAACATTCTTTGCTGAAGGAGGGAGGTCGACGATCAGGCGTCGCTCCGTGTCCAGCGCGAGCACAAGGCGCAGGCGAAAGGTGAGGGGGGAGTGGGGAGGGGTGAGAGTGAAGAATGGAGGGGCGGGATGAGGCGGGGAGGCTAGGAGAGGGAGGGGTGGGGAGGGACGACGCGTGCGTCGAGTGAGGACTGGGCTAATCGGATTGTTAGCGATGCGCGTTTCATCTTCCCTCTAAACCCATGACGTCGGCGGCAATGGAGTCGGTGGTGTTGGCGGCGATGGGGACGGTGATGCTCGCGGTGGGGCGGTGGTGCTGGCGATGGGGACGGCGATGGTGGTGATGGTAGCAATGGGGGTGGCGGCGGCGGAGGTGGTGGTAAGGGGGCGGTAGTGATGGCAATGAGGGTGGCTAAGTGAGCTGTGGGGACTTAGCGAACGATTTGGGACTGAGGGTGGAGCGGGGGCGGACAGGGGGGTGAGAGTGTGAGTACGACTGTGGCATTGGTTCTGAATGTGTTGTGGGGGTGCCAGCGTTGGTTGTGGAAAAGAGACGAAGACGGCAGCAAAGACGGCGGTGTGTCGGGGGTGACGGGATGAGGATAACAACAGATCGAGGCAAAAGATTCACGCCTCATCTGAAAATGAGCGGGAAAGGCTGCATGCCCACTCCTTACATCCTGATCCCCTATGCACTGTATATATAATAGACACTGCCTGTATTCGAAGTGGGGGCAAGTTGCACCAAGAACTTAATTGATACGCAAAAGTATAAAATGTATTGACAAATTAGAATATGAAGTTGAATTCTGTTAATAAGTGAGAGTCTAGGGGAATACTCAAATAAAGAGTTTCACTGATTTTTCTTTTTGCGGCGAGTATGCTGCGACAATATTTTTATTGAGTTAAATTAAACCCTTCAATAGTATATCGGTATGCAGGTATGTAAAATGTGTGAATGGTACGTGGGTACATCCGTGTCTCACATTTCACCCAGTAATCCCAATCCATAAATGAACAATTTATCGATCCAGGAAAGGGAATGCCCGAACGCCTAGTCTTTCCGAATATTAGTGAAAAACGAAGTTACACGTCCTCTCATTGACAACTCCCTTCAGCTAGGGATGACATCGAGTGGCGCGAGTCGAGGCGAAGTGCAGATGGGGGCGACGAAGTTTGGGGACTGTGGGGCTGGGGCACTGGGGTCGCGCTGTAGCCGGGCGCAGCGTCCTGCCTCCTCCAGATCGCTGGAGGCTCCGCAGCCGCCGTGATCTTTTCCCTTTCGTATCGTTTCCGTGCTTTTCCTTTCCTTTCGCTTTCTTCCACTGCACGCCTCTCCGACGAAACGCCGACTCTCCCCTCCTGCGCAAGCTTTACACCCCCGCCCATGTTCACCCCCGCCGCGCCCCCGCCTCGCCCCCGCCGCGTCCCCGCCGCGCCCCCGCCTCGCCCCCGCCTCGCCTCCGCCGCCGCTCTACCGGTTTCCACGACTCGTCCTTCCGTCTGGCAACTACTTTAAAGTAATTAGAGCTTTGATTGCCGGGCGGTGTTTTTCGGCGGCGCAGTTCCCCTGAGACCCGCCCGTCCCTCCCCTCCCTTCCCTTCCACCACCCTTCTCGGCGTTTCCCCACCCGCGCTTCCTGCGCTCCCTCGCCACCCCTCCCTGCCCCGCTCGCGGCGCGCTCTCTCGTGGCCTGTCACTCAACTAGCGGCGCCGCCCGGCCCCCGGCGCTCTCTGGCTGCTGTCTGTCGACTTAAACAGGTCAACTCCATTAGAGCGAACTGGCTCAGGCCGAAGGAAGCGGCGGCGGTGGCGGCGGCGGCGGCGGGGAGCGCGGGCGGGGACGGTACGGGGCGGGGAGGGGAGGGAGAGGGGGGAGAGCGGATGAGCGGGCGAGGGGCTGACAAGTCGAAAGAAGCTGAAGAAGGAAACGAGGAAGGAGACGGGGGCTCAGGATCCCGCTCGTAGTCTCCACTCCTCGTTCTCTGCCCTCTTGCTATCGCCTTTCGGGATTATTGAAGAGGAGTTGCTGGTATAACTTTAGGCACTTCAACTATCCAGGACTGCACTCTTGCAAACGAGCTGTTCCACGTAGGATATCTTATATGTAGTCTGATACTGATACGAAATAACACGCCAGTTTAAGGACAGTTAATACCTTCACTTGATATTAAAGGCTGGAATAATCTAACCAAGATCAAATGAAACGATTTATTTCTGGGAATTGTAGGCAGATGGTCAGCAAGGCAGGAACAAAATGAAAAAGGGATTATACCTTTCTATGAATGAAACTAATTTTCTGCACGCATTGCCTACTTTATACAGCCCTTGTATGATGAGTACCAAACTCATCTCTGAGCTTCGGAAAGAGAGTGTCTATGCCTTTATCCCCTTCCCTTTCTTGGACAGGATACCTCTAGGATTGCCACTGAATGTAGGGTTGCGAGGGGTAAATGATGTTGAGTGGTGAATGATTATAAATTACGTGGTGTTAAAATCAGATATGGTTTGGCCGTAATATCCTTACAAAGATAAAAAGCAAAGAAAAATACTCGTGAAAAAGTTCAAATAGTGTCCGTCAAAAAATGTTCATTTATACTTGGCGGATTTTTCATGTAATTTTTTCAAAATATCTTTTAAAACTAGATTTTCGGCAGTATCTCAAAGCAATTTGTAATTTATAATGGATGGAAAATATGCTTTTGACTACCGCATCGCAAGTGTAGAGACAATCACATTGGAAAAACAGAGTTATACGTTGAATTTTTAGTCTTTACTGCTGTGCTAATGAGCTAACGTAGTAAGGCAAAATGCATATTAAGAAATATAAAATACTTTATCTGTTCTAATATAAGCAAAATAGAGTCGTTGATAAATCGCACAAAAACAATTGATTAAGATTTACTCATTTGATTATTTTGGAAACCATCTTGACATTTCATGATATTTGATACATGAAATTCAAACGAATCATTTTCATACAATGTATAATAAAAATGATTTTTTTCTGCAAATTCTTTCGATCGATTCCCTCCCCCCAAAGAAATCGGCAAGAGCCGGAAATAAAATGTTGTAGGTATTCGCAATCATCCTCAATGAAGATTATAAAGGAAATTAACTTTTGCAAGGTAGATAAGAAAAATTATGCATTTACAGACCGGTGGTACTGTCCTGCCGTTAGTTTTTATTAGGTAGGTTTCTAAAAAATAAACTCAGAAGTATAAAATTCAATAGGTTGTATATTCATAAGGTTTTTTTAAAATGCCAAATACGAAGTCAATATGTATCGTATATGTACGCAAATTTCAAAAAGAAGGAAATTTTGTAATAACAGTATTTTACAAACGTTTTTAACTATTTTTACACATTTAGAGAGTTAATTTTAACAATGATATTTATTGTACTATTTACCATTCGGACTATATAATTCTAAGAAGTATTGTACTTCAGCTTTTGGGTCAATGACCAACATCACGATTAGGTTTTTCCTGTTTCCTGTTTTCCTGTTTCCTATTTTCCTGCTTCATAGATCCTTCGAGTGAATGCTGAGATGGCCCCTTGTTTTGATTCTGGACATAAATGTAACTTCGCTATTTCTGCAGGTCTTCTAGAATTCAGTGGGAAATATAGTTATTAAAATGATGGTTCACCATATTGTTGTGGCAGGAAGTATATTCCTTCACGAAGGACATGCTGAGGGATAAGAGCCCAAATCTATAGCTGATTTGTCCTTGAAAATAGATTTTATTACATTGGAGCGAATATTTTCTTATCAGTTCTTGCCAAAAGCGCTCATTTCTTTCTGTATTCTGAGATCAACTTGAATATGGCTTAGGTTAGGAATCCCAGAATTAAGAAAACTTGCACAGAATACACTTCTCCCTGTAGCACATCTTACACAGTTTTTAACAGTTTTTCACTTAATATAAATAAAACATACTTTAAATAACATTAGTCTTCCCAAGAAAGAAAATAACGAAATCGCAATTGAAAATTTGGAAGGCATTTCTCTGTGTTCCTTCATACATTACTTATTCAATTCAGATATGTCATCTTCAAAGACATGTGACAATGCGCATGAGCCGAAAATGTTTCTATGAAGAATAGTACGTCCTTCAATCTGTTGTCTTCGTGATTAGATTTATGTGATGTTCTGCAGCGCAATTGAAGAGCCCGGATTTTGAAAATTGGTGAGATCATGTGAAGGTCACCGACTCTAGGAACAATCTTGATGTAGAAACAACGCCTTCCTGCCATGTTTTATAGGAGTGATGGTGAAACAGGAAGAAGTGATTACTGCATTTACTGGTTAAAGCGATGTTTCTAAACTTCGCTTCTCTAGGTTTAAGTGCAATGATGTTATTGTGAAACAATATGATACAACCTTGTGCAAATATTTTGTAACACTAAATCGTAGATGGACTACCATTATTCCATTTATATTAGTCATTATTTGCGCTGTCGTAAAGGAATCGCAAAGAAACACTCATCAGGAAACTCACGAAGTACTTACTCGTAAGTGAAGATTATGCGCATCGCAATTGCGAGTACTAAGTACACTCTTGCGTCGACCTTTGCTTCAAAGAAATGACAAAGGGTTTAAACCAAACTTAATGAAAGGGGTGGCTGAGACAAATGATTTATTCGCTGTAATTACTCCTCATTTAGTACAAGAAAACAATGATGTACTTACATTCGAGGTTGATGTATAACCGTTTACACCTAAATGGGATTTTTAACTTATTTTTACAGTAGCTCTTAGAAGAATGATGTGACCCTGAAACGGAGTCGTTATTGAAATTGAAGTGGAGCTATTTACTACATTCCCTAAAGTTCATTTTCTCGAAACTTTTGTTTTGTTGCAGTTTCTCAAATCTTTACTTCCGTAGAAAATATGATATACGAGTGAAACCAGAGCAAAATTCTCAGAGGCCAGATTTTGCCAGTAAAAGTTTCCTAACGATTTACAATCTAGAAAATGAAGTAATGAACTCAATTTGAAAATCCGAAATATTTTTTGTTATTTCTATTGCATTGTGATCATCAAAACTGTTTGTCAATTGTTTCTCAATATTAACATTTTTACATAAAGGAATTTCACAAAAAGTCTAAACTCAGCAGCGTCAACACCAACAATGAGGTAGTTGACAACTCCAAAAACTTTCAAAAATAAAAATCTAATTATTTTACTAATATCGCACTTCTATATCAACAATTGTCGTGGATCATAAGCGAAAAATGGTCTGTATTTGTGCTACAAACAATCTTTAAATTAAATTCATCTCTTCCCAAATTAGCATCTAAAGTAAGAATGCTCTTTCTGTTCCATTCAAGATAATAAACAAATTAATAATAAATGTATAATGTCGATGATTGGAGAGAAGTTGTATTTAACATTGCTTAAAATTGCTTTACTAAACTAGTAGATAATTATTCGGTGTTGTGCAATATTACACCTGTATTATTGAGTAATATTACCGTTCTGTCATTGACAAAAGAGAGCAGCTTGTTTCGGCCCAGAACAGGCCAAACCAATCTCTGTCCCGTCAACTTAGGGTACTTTTTATGTCTACAAGTTTCCCTGAGCCGGTAATTATTTAATGTAGAACTTTATCAGTAAATTCTGTGATGAGTATCTATATCTCTCATATGCAGTTCATGATCTTTCGAAACAAAGCACATTGTGATGTAAAAGTATTAGATACTTTCTAGTTTAAAATTCTATCTACAGACAGTTCAATGTGCATTGGCTTAGGCCACTGCATAATAAACTGTCTGTATCATGGAACTCGAAGCATATTGAATGAAGGGACAGAAAATGTTCAAATGACAATTTTTGCACAGAGAATATAATCAGTTAATGACTTATACCTAAACAAATTCATAATCAAAAAGTGAAGTTAAAAATTATACAAAATCTCGTTAAAATTAGTTGCAACATCTCGCTCAAACAGGACCACAACTTCACAAACCGCAATAATCTCCAATGGAAATATTAATTTCACTTTAATTTTAAGTGATGATTCAAAAATTAGTCAGGCAAATAAGATCATGATTGTTTCTGGATTTGTAGTAACTAAAGTAATGACTCAACTATGCTGTGATTACGTGAAATCAGTTACTCAAGTATGCCAGCAAAAAAGAAAAGAGCAAATATATATTATGTTGCGGTAATAATGATCAAGCTCCTATACACGAAATTCCATTTCCATAATACTTTAAAATGACTTTTAAATTGAATAAATTAAGTGAGTATGCATTGTCATTTTTATCAACTACTTTTGTCATTAGTCCTTTAGTGCATTACGTGTTTTAGCCGGGAGGTGGCAGTGTTCCTTCTCTGCTCAAAGTGAGATATGGCGCCGACATACAAGACATATTTTTCAAACTGGTGACATCTGACGTGAGACATCCCCCAGTCGGGACAACCTTGATGGTGTACCGATATGTGTAGTAGTATAGTGCATGTAAGTGTGTGTGTGTTGTGTGTATGTGTGTGTGTGTAAGGAGAGAGAAAGGTACAAGAATGAGGAAGATGATCACTTGCAGTTCGTTTGTCAGGGCACTGCTCCGGCATTTGTGTGGTATTGGTCGGAGAAACCACAGAAAACTATCGACCAGAGCAGCCGGAAGCTATAATCTCCTCCAGACACTCACTGAATTCCAAATTGCTCTCTAGCTGGTATCGAATATCTGACAGCGTCGAGCCTCGTAACTTGGACCCCCGATCTGGGACACTGAATCGGCAACGGATGTAAGCACTGAGTCATCTCAACTGGTGATTAGGTAGAAAGCCTGTACGGTCTCACAAATATAAAATAGGTGACCGTTTATAAAATTATATTCAGTGACTAAGTATACCAGACCCAAATATTATACCAATTCAAATGTACCAATTGGAAATAAAACGTAATACTAACGTTAATGCACGTTATTAAGTTATTTACACTAATATTACCACTTTTTATTAGTGTTAAGGAAATATAAAACAGACTGCATGGAAATCACAGTCTATGGTTCTTGTATGTCGGCCCGCGTAAGGAGCGCTGTGCTGCCACGCGGCGCGGGCGAGGGCGAAGGCGAGGGCGAGGGCGCGGGCGAGGGCGTGGGCGAGGGCGTGGGCGAGGGCGCGGGCGAGGACGAGGGCGAAGGCAAGGGCGCTCTTACGACACGGCCCCGAGCCATCCGGCGCGCGATGGATGGGGGCGGTTGGCGGCAGGGTCGCTGTGTGCCCAGCGCCGACCTCAAACAGCTCGGGCCCCGCCGGCGGCGGCGATGGCGGCGGGGCGGAGGCGGGGCGGTGGCGGGGTGAGGGCGAGGGCGCTTATAAATCATCAACGCCCAGACCGCGGCCTCCGCTCACCCGCGCCCGAGCGCACGCCCGCCGCCGCCGCAGCCAACTTAAGACAAGTTAACTCCTTATTAATTTTCGGGCTGAGACTCTCCATCATGCAGCGGCTTCCTGATTGAATAATAGCCGTTTCCGCGCGGCGGCGTCCGGCTCAGCGCTGGGCCTTCCGGCGGCCCGCCTCCGCCGCCGCCCCATAACGCGCCCGATCTGCCAATCACGCCGCTGCACCCTGGCGACGTTGGCTGAACCTGCTCCAGCCTGGGCCCGACAACTCTCGCGCACAAGAAAATTAAACACATTTTTATTGGCCAAATTAAATTATATATATATATATATATATATATATATATATATATATATATATATAATCTGTTGGAATTTTGTTGACTTTTAGGTTCATTCAGTGGCGAATTTTCTATGGCAACTGAATAGGTGATCCCAGTGAAGCCACTGCTTGGATGGGAAATCTTCAGAAGTCCTGATCGCTTTTCCTTTTAAAAATGTTAAATATATTCACGCGCGGTATCTGACCAATGTCAGAAGTTTTGCAGTCATTGTCTCATTATGTTTTGCTTCTCAAACTCAGTCTCCTCATTTGCACTCAGAATTATTTGGACAAACTCTGAGTCTTGCGACAAGACACCTTGAGAGGACTGAGTCCCAGACATTTTCCTACGAGCGAATATGTAATGTATCTAATAGGAAGGGGCCCTTCCTAAAGTTATCTCCATGTTTACAGCTACATGTGATATGAAATGTATGTATGATTAAGAAACGACAAGAGGCAAGTTCATAATGCATACATTGTGTGCATAATTCATGTCACATTTTCACACCTCAGAATATTAAATGAATCTCGTTAAATTGTCAGAGTAAATAATAAGAATATATTCCACCTTCATGTAAAATTTTCGGGTTTCAGAAAAGTTTGCCAACTTTTTATTGCGATTATCAACGATATAATTGTGGCTAGTCATCATATTTGTATCATCATAAAAGGACGTAATGCCTAAGATTTGGCACCTCTTCCCTCGTTTTTATTTTTTTATTCTCTCTCTTCTTTTGTCTCGTACCTAGTACGCAGTGTAAATAAAAATAAAAATATTTCAGGAACGTTTAAAACTTGTAACGAACTAATTAATTTTGGGAGTTGAAACCTGAATAACCGGACCAATTTTTTTTTTCAGCATATTTCAAACGTCATTTGGCAAAGTGCGTGGCGCGCTTCGAGCAACTTGTCAACAAAAGATGGAACCCCATAAGCCACCGGCGCGAGAGAGCGCGGACGCCAACTCGCCCACCCGCTGTCGCCCACTTGCCGCGCCCATTTCGCAGGCGAGCTAGGGCTGGCGGGTTACCGAGGGCGGGTGCAGGTGGGCTGGACACGGGCTCGAGGGCGGACGCGTGCGGGCGATCGAGGGCGGGCGTTGTTGAGCGATCGAGAGCGGGCGCGGACGAGGGATTGAGGGTGGGTGATCGAGGGCGAGCACGGGCGAGCGATTGAAAGCGGCCTGGACGAGGGATTGAAAGCGGACAATGGAGGGCGGGCACGGGCGGGCGATCGAGGGCGGAAGTTGTTGCACGATCGAGAGCGGCCGCGGACGACGGATTGAGGGTGAGCGATCGAGGGCGGGCGTTGTTGAGCGATCGAGAGCGGGCGTGGACGAGAAATTGAGGGCGACCGGTTGAGGGCGAGCACCGGCGCGGTCGAGGGATTGAAGGCGGACAATGGAGGGCGAGCACGGGCGGGCGATCGAGGGCGAACGTTGTTGAACGATCGAGAACGGCCGCGGACGAAGGATTGAGGGTGGGCGATCGAGGGCGGGCAAGGGCGGGCGGACGTGGGTGGACGGACGAGGACGGGCGCGGCGAGGTATCGAGGGGGGGCGGGCGAACGATCGACCTAGGGTGTGTGTGGGAGATCGAGGGCGGGCGAGGCGGGAGATCGAGGACGAGCGTGCGCTGGTGTGGACGGGCGTGGGCGGACGTGATCAAGTGGATGTGGGCGGGTGATCGAGTCCGGGCGTGGACAAGCGATCAAGGACAGGTGCGGGCAGGCTATCGAGGTAGGACGAGGGCGGGCGATCGAGGGCGGGCATGAGCGGGCGATTGAGGGAGTGCGCGGACCCGGGATCGAGTGCGCGTGTGGGTGGGCGTTCGAGGGTGAACGCGAGCGGCGATTGAGGATGGGCGTGGGCGGGCGATCGAGGACGGGCGTCAGCGGGCGATCGAGGATCGGGCAGACGAAGATAGCGCGCGTCTGCGTGCGCACGCCAATAACGTAAATAGAGCGCATTGGGAGCGAGCGCGGGATTTGGCGGCTCACGCGCGCGGGCCCGCCGCGCCGCGCCGCGCAGATCATAAGTTCATTCTGTCATGTTTTCCGCGCGCGGGATGTTTCATTTACTAATGGGAGATAGAGGCCGATACCTCAGGCCCGCGCGTAAGCCCCATTTAGCGCACCGCAACGCCAGCGCTGTGATTCGCGTGCGCGCCCCCGCGGCGCCGCCAAGTGGTTCCCACGGGCGACCACGCGCCATTGTGGAGCCGTCATTTTAATCTCCTTCTACCACAGCCTTGAAAGGATACTTGTCGCCTAATATTAGAAAACTGGCCCAAAGCTATACTTGGTAATATTGTTATGTTGTATGATGATTATGGTATTATTTATTTATCGTTTGGAATGAATTTTCATGCAGAGGTTTCAATAGCCGTAGGTCGAAGCTAGGATAGCACACAGCGAGAGTCGAGTCTCCCTGGTAATGTGTTTATATTGATTTGAAATTACTATGATAAAGAGTGTACTGAAAATGAATATGTTAACATCGGAATGAGAGACAATGGTAAATGGAGAACTCCGAGAAAACCTAATGAAAAGTCACTTTGTTCACCACAAATCCAATTGACTCATTGATTAGTGTTTCCGGGCGCGTCGAGGACTAAAGTCCGCTTTCTCGTAAGTGTAGTGCATGTTTTATTGCGAAAGATTGCGTAGCAAGTTCATAGTAAACATAAATTTTAAACATATTTCCTGGCTCGTCCATTTCGAAGCATAGAAAGTTAGACGAAACAGTATTGATAAAAATTGTTTAAAGGTTTCTTTAAATACAAAATCAGATTAAATAACGTCAATCTGATGTATAAACTTGAAACGATTCATGTTATCGTCAGAAAGAGAAGCGTACCGTACGTACTTGTAGATGCATAAAAATAAATTAAGCGCATTTTTCTTGATTTTTATAATACACAAGAAGAATCCTGCGAAGAACTGTGCCAATTGATTTATCTTGTCAAGAGGAATCGAATTAGCTAGTGATCGATCACCTCTGTAGGAGCCGTAAGTCATCAGAAACGTGTTTTTGATTCTTCAAAAACAAAATATCGCATTTTTAGAAACATTTCTTAGAATTTCATGATGGGTCCGCAAACAAAATTAGCAGCGCTCCCCATCAGGAGACCGAGACATGATGAATGACATCTCCTTTATCTGGATTGGGGGGACCGGAAATGCTATAACCGTAAGTGACGGAGAGACAGGCAGACGGGCACAGGTTATTGAATTTCTACAAAAGGATTTTGTGCCAGAGCCTAAACCTTATGGTCATGACTTGGGTGAATGAATGATTTTTGGATAGGTTATTATGGAGATTAATATTACATTAACTTTCACGCAGTCTTTTATTTGTCTTCTTTCGATCGTGAAATCTATTTGCAGTAAAAATGATCGTTTCGAGAATTCTAGATGTGTGTGTGTATTTGTAGATTCTGCCTCCAATGAAACTATGTAAAATATCCTTAGTAAATCTAAACACATCAGCATTTCTCCAGCTACACATTACATTAACCTGCATTACAACTACATTAACCTTTACATTGTACCCTACATTAACAACCTTATTTTAACCCAACTACTACGGTGTTTCGTATTCTATGTCGACTAATTTCAAATTCTTATTCGGGCTGCACCCATTTGTGAATAAAGCAATACAATTATCTGAGTGCTTAGAATGTGTTGTTCAAACACCGAAATTTCCGCATAGAGCTTCGAATCGCAGAAAAATCGAAATAAAAATATAGTGCATTGGGCAGGAGAAGTGCCAGTCGTTACGTAGCTGCTGCACTCGTTGCCGCAGCCACCACCACTACCACCACGCTTGCGCTCCCGTTCAGAGCGCGCTGCATTATACACAGCGCTCGTCATTTATTGAAATTCACAGCGACGATGGTGGTGGCAACCTGTACTAGCAGCAAGCAGCGTGATGCAATTTTAAATAATGGGCGCGAATTTCATTTTTATTAAAAAATTATACTGCAACCTGTGCGTTTTTATTGCAGTTAACATCGTTCGTTGACGCGGCATCCGTCTTCCCTGGTGACAGGCGATCCCGCAGCTGTGGTGTCAGGGGAAAAAATTGCAATCGAACTATTTCTCGTTCGCCCTGGAATGATAACCATTCATACCTATAGAGAAATGATCTTTACCCTTACGACTACGCCATACAAAATGTTGGTTGTCATACCGCATGAATACTCGCCAAAGACAAAACATGCACAGAACACCATCGTACTCTCTTGCACAAAAGTCTACGGTTGATACGGTGGCGTCCGAGAGTTTAGGCAGAATATATATTCTTTATAAAACTAATATTTTTGTCTATCAGTAAAAGTGATCTAAACTACACAAATAAAACTTATTTCTGAAGTTTAGATCACTTCTGCGACGCTCACGTTCAACTTATTTAAAATGTTTCACAAGAAAGAGAACATCACTGAGAAAGGACAAATTGCATTTTGACTATGTAAATATAAAATACTTGTTTGAAATTCACCAATGCCGGTAGCGTCGAGTGCAAAGCCAACGTTAATAGTCGATGCTACCACTAATGGGGAAACTGGGAGATTCGATCCCAGCAAAGTGCCACAAATGTGGTTATTCTGTTCATTATTAGTTAGTTGGTGGAATTTTCGGGAATCGAATTGATAGACCAACTGCTTTATCAGTGGTTTCCTTGATCGACTCCAGGCGCATGCTGGAGCGGCACTTTATACAACGGGGCAACGCCAGGACCACGCACAATCTTACCTTCCTCTTCCCTCCCTTTCCCATCCTCGAGCACTAGCGAATATAGCTGTTGAAGAGACATAAAACCACAATTAAAAAATTTAAAGAAAAACTTTCATTTAAATCAGACAGGCGCAAATCCAATCCACAACGCACGCACCTCTATTTCCTGACACATTTATCGTGCATAACTTGAAACGGTCCTAGCATCTCAAAACAAGTTTCAAGACAGAAAGCAGAAGGTCCCCGGTTATTTTCATCTCTCCGTAATCTAAAATTGAGATATTTTGGAATCTTCTATTATATTTCTGAGCTCTTCCAAATGCCATGGGTGAGTTGAAAATTCAGAATCTCGAACTTTTTGTGACATTAAACTGTGTATTAAACATTCTTTACGCTTAATTGTTTCGGTCGGATTTCAATATGAGAGACTTTTCGCACGGATAGGCTAGTACTAATTTATTTTATAAGACTATAAAGAAATCCTCTATAAAATAAAAGTATTACCCCCACAAGCGACGAAGAAGCAAGTGAAGTTTTATTTCGAGCAATTATATTCTTTATCGTACATAATATTTTAATTTATTTAAAGAAAAAATACTAAGAAAGATCCTATTTTATACGTCCCTGTACTAGAAAATGTAATCCTTTCTGAAGGAATTGTAATCCTGGACATTATACTAACATTTGGCGCTCAATCTAAAGAATGATTATTTCAGAATACAAACAAAACAAGTAGTCACTTTGCATATAGGAAAGTACTTTCGTGTGTCATCGGCAGGGGCGCGTTTGAAAGATTGGCAGTTGATAAATAGTTACTACACATGTAGATGATAAAGAACTACTATACATTGAAGTGACAAACGGGACAGCCATGTACAAATTCAGGTGGCAGTAGTACAAAAGGTATAAAAGGGAACTGCATTGGCAGAGATTTTAATGTTATTCAATTGATTCATGTGCAAATGTTTCTGAAATGACTGTCGCCGCACAACGGGAATTAACAGACTTTGAACGCGGAATGGTAGTTAAAGACGCATGAGACATTCTATTTCGGAAATATTTAGGGAATTCAATTTTTCGAGATTCACAGTTTCAAGAGCGTGCCGAGAATGCTTAATTTCAGGAATAACCTCTCACCACGGGCAATGCAGTGGCCGACGGCCTTCACTTCACACGTCGAGAGGAGCGGCGTTTCCGTAGATTTGTCAGTGCTAACAGACAAACACCACTGCATGAAACAATCGCAGAAATCAATGTGTGACGTTCAACAAACGTATATTTCAGGACAGTGCGGCGAGGTTTGGCCAAATGGGCTATGGTAGACCGACCACAGTGCCTTTGTGAATAGCATGACATCGCCTACAGCGCATCTTCTGGACTAGTGGACATATCGATTACAGCCTAGACGATTGGAAACCGTGGCTTGGTCAGATGTGTCCCGATTTCAGTAGATAAGAGCTGATGGTAGGTTTCGGGTGTGTCGCAGACACCACAAAGCCATGGACCTAAGTTGTCAACAAGGCACTGTGCAAGCTGGTGGTGGTTCCTAAATGGTGTGGTATGTTTTTACAAGGAATATTCTGGGCCGTCTGTAACAAATGAATCAATCATTGGCTGGAAGTGGGTATGTTCAGCTACTTAGAGATAATTTGCAGCCATTCATGGACTTCATGTTCCAAAACAATATTGGATTCGTTATGTATGACAATGCGCCAAGTCACCGGGACATTATTGTTAGCGATTGATTTGGAGAACATTCTGGAAAATTTGAGCGAATGATTTGGCCACTCAGATAGCCCGACATGAATCCTATCGAACATTTACGGGACATAATCTAGAGGTCAGTTCGTGCACAAAATTCTGCACCGGCAACGCTTTCATAGTTATGGACGGCTTTTGAGGCGGCTACCGAGCGAAGTGGTTTAGGGCATAGCGCGCTGACTTCGCAGTCGGAAGACCCGGGTTCGATCCCTGGACCGGCCATCCTGACCGGCGTTTTTCGTGATTTCCTTTGGCTATATAGGCGAATGTTAGTTTCAAATGGCCACAATCATCTCTCATTATCATATCACCTCGTAACTCACAGGCTGCCAGCTGCTTTGAACATCCTCGTAGAGCGATCATTAAGGATCGCACGCGATCTAAGTATTACTACTACTATTGAGTCGGCATGGCTCAATAGTTCTGCAGGGGACTTCTAACGACTTTGTTGAATCTAGGATACGTCGAGTTGCTGCACTTCTACGGGCAAAGGAAGGTTTGACACGATATTAGGAAACATTCAATGACTTTGGCACCTCAGTGTCATGTTTCAATTTAAAAATATTTTATTTAAACTTAACTGTAATTGCAATGACGTCAAAGTAAAATTCAAATAGCTCTTTTATTGTTTAACTCATACAATTCGAAAACAACTAGCATAAACTGAATAAAATGTTTCTTATTAAGTCCTTAATAGTTCTAGAACTCTGATAGAGAAACCACGAACAATGATTAAATGAATATACCTTTCATTTTCGAAATTCACATGTACTAAGTTTTTCGTTTCCGATGTTTCCAAAATATTAACCGTTGATCCCCCGTCCAAACGGTCAGAAACGTGCTGTAATTTTATATATTCCCACTATGAAAATAAACTAAATATTGTCTTAAGTTTATACAAGGTTTATGCGGTTTTGATATAACTTAAAATTTTTTTATGTAATCTATATTAGTAATTTCAAATAAACGCATAAATTGGCAGGAAACTAAGCTGCCTCTGTCTGTGCCACAAATATCAACGGTTCCATTAGAAGAAAGAATTTAACTGATTGTCTTGTTTCAGCTCTAATTGGAGTATTATGGTTCAAACTTCTTTTTTAAATTATAGAGAATCATATTTTGACATTATATTTATTCCACATGGCAAAAACTTCAGTTACGATGTTTCAGACATCTTTCGTATCGATTTTCAGATAAAGCAGTACCAAATGCAAATTTCTACTAAATATTTTTATAATAAAATAAAATGAGTTTACTCTTTTTATAAAATTTCCTTTCCTGTTACCAGAGGACGAGGTACAAAGTAAACAGAAAATAAATAATCAAAATAAGTTATATTAAGAAATTGAATAAATTAAAGCGGAGAAACTCACCTGGAAAATAATTAAGAATTATAAAAAAGTTAAAACCTCTTTCGTTATCCAGAAACTCGGGAAGAATACAAAATCAATGAAACGACTACGATTTTTACTCAAAATAGTTTATGATGTTAATCCACAGCTTTTTGTACCTGCTGGAAGGAATATATTCTCATACTTAGATCGGCACTGCTTAGGACACAACTGACGACATGCGACAAGCAAGAAAGAAGTTTCCGTATTCACGTGTGTGGTTTTCGAACAGCTAATTTTTGCTGCTCCAGGATCACATTTTCCACACGCTCAATAGCAGTGTTTTTACTGCTATAGGCTACTAGTAGAAATGTATTTTTTTTTGAAAGATTACTGACTTCCGTTTCTTTCAAATCAAATACGAAAGTATTATTGCACAATAGATACTCACCATTTCTTTGTTATCATCTTGTCAGTTTTTAAATGCATATCACATACTTTTTACATCAGGATTTTCAATGCTAAAGGGTCTGATCAGAAGAGGGTTTGATTTTCATTTTAACCTCCTTTTGAGTTAAATAAACGTGTTGAAACCCAAATACTATCTTCATAACAAAATGATATATACTAATCATATCTACGTGTGTCATATTTAAGTTTCAAAGACATTGTAAAATAATACAAGAACACGATATTCCCTTCTTACGCCTCGCAATCAAAGAAACAATGCCACCTATCTGAATGTCAAATTCCAGGACATTGTACTTCATTGCTTACTATGGAAGTCAAGTAAAATATCCTAGATATTAAATTTAAGGCTACATGAAGGAGAATGAAAAGGCATAATTTGTCGAATATATTATCATATAATAGAATTATAGTAATTAGTCGTACACGAGAGTTGTTACTCTCGGATATTCAGTTCCCCTCTTTTCAGATGTGAACGTGCAGTTCAGAAGAGAAACTAACGTATATCTTTTACAAAAATTTAGTGAAGATGACCAACAACGTTTAATTTTAAATCAAACCATCCTTTTCATAATTACAGCCATTTACCATGTCTCTCATGCTGCACACTAAAGGGGTAATTTTACATCTCATAACTTATCCATATGATACATATTGTTCGAAATAAAATTACTTGTGGTTTTTAGTTAAAAAGGTTATTTGGAATATATATTATAAATAAATTGAAAGCATAAGTACCACTCTCTTGGAAAGTGTTGTGTTAACGCAAATTTTTTAACGAAGAGTGAAAAGGTATGGTTAATTTTCACGAGTAAAGCTACTCTTTAGTACCAAAAGGGATAAAGTTTAGACCTGAAATAAACAATTTTGTGAGCATTCTACACTTGTTTCATTACTCTAATGAGACTAAAGCAAATCATGATCAAGGATAAGTAAACAAATGAACGAAATCTGACTTACGGAAGTTGTATTTAGCTATGAAATTAAATTCTTGTGCGTGATTTGTTTTATGCACAAACGAATAAAAGTATTGTATATGTTGTCTCAGATTATGAGATATACTATGGTTTGCGTAGTAGCTGCAATGGATAGAATTCTTTTGTAATTACAGTAGTTTCAATTTTGCCAATAAACTTTAGAAACCTACCGGAACACAATACAATAACACTGATAAAATAACGATTGTAAAAGCGACAATGCTACTAGATCCAAGTGTATCTTTGCGTTTGCTCTATTTTATCACTAAAATTTAAAAAATAGTGATCAAATAAAATATTGTACACAATATGAGATTAAATATAATGACCCTTTTGAATAAATTTCCATTACATGTTCATTTCGTACCTCTGCAGCCGAATGATTTAGGTCATTTCAATAATCTTCTTGAAGACATTTACACATCCAAGCATTAGCTCTACAGTATAACATTTTCAAATTAATAAATTCACCGCAGATTTGTGGTTCTGTTATGAATTGTTCTGAGACAAAATAATGCTGGGATGAAATGAGTTGGAGGCCCAGTACATTAAACATTTTGCAGGTTCACAAATGCTCAGAATAATCAAAACGCACACTGCCACATGGTCGTTACGATTTAATTTTCCCTCTCGATGTGGTAGTTACTACTCAAGCGGAAAATAAATACAGGAATTAAAAACAAACAAAACTCATTCGGAGTTCGTATTTTTATTTTAATTTGTCTACTCGTTTGAGTGTAATTACGCTCATGAGTTCTAAAAAATGGTCACAAAAAAGGAATCTACCTGGGCCGCGACAGAAACAACGTTTTATCGAACCTAAATTCCAAAATCGCGGCACAATGTGTTTTTGTCTGCCACTGAAAAATAGAAGTAGTTAAAAGATCTCCATAATATAAGTATTGAAAAACAAAGTCATATTGTAATGTTATCACCTTATAAGTACGATAATGGAACACTTTCGTGTTATATTGAGCCGATGATGCAATTTTAAATTATAGAATCAGTTATGACAAGAATAGACTGTACAACTATATTATCTCAAAATTGGAAAGGAATCTCAAAATTATCAATTACTCTCGTGCACGAAAAAAATATGGGATACAAAATATCATTTTCTAGAATTGAGTTTCTTTCACGCCTCATAAATACACATCTAGGTTCAAGTGTCATATGGTAGCAGTATAGAACTGCTTCAAATTGCGATAGTACTGCAGAAAATTCATATAGGTGTATCAATTTACATGGGGAGTTCCACAATAAGCTAAGTACAGAGAAAACTCAGACAACCAATATTGCACATTGCAACACAATTTCGGAGTAACAAAATTGTACACCTTCTGAAATTCCCTGCGTACTCATGTAAGGACAGTTTGCAAAAGAACAGTATTGTAGAATGCCGACTAAGGACGATTACAATCATAGATATTAGTCATCGAAATAATACAAAGTTAAAGCAGTTAAGTTTGCTACAGGAATGAGGTCGCAGTATTACGTGTGTGGCTCGGTGCAATTCCTTCGAATCAATAAAAGTTTTGTCCTCTTGGAAACTAAAGAAGTTGTTAATATAAATATACCCATCCTCCAAATTTGCAAAACATTTATCTCTTCAATACAATTATAACTAGGACTGTGATTTATATGCATTTTCACATTTTTCTGTTAACTAAAACCTCCCGTTTAAACAAATTGTACGCGTTTTGAGACATTTAGAATCAATTTAAGCTATTTTTATTTCGCATATTTTCGCATATATCACCATAATTGCATATTTTTGCATATTTGGTCCATATTTGTATATATTTGGTGCATATTCACCCCCTTACCCGCGAAAAGAGCATATTCACCCCTCATTGTAAGGTATTTCAATGAGTCAATGAGTGTTCTTGGGCCGAGTGGAGTTCAGCACGAAAAGTTTCTACTATTTCTGTCGGATGGTGCTCCTTACATGTGAAAAGCAGGGGCTGCGATTAAAGTTTTTTATCCTTAACTTCTTCATCTAACTTGCCTTGCTCACGTTTTTCAGCGTGTTACAGAAACTGTGACATTTCAATTCCTAGATATTTATCAGTTGATATCAACTGTCAAGAAAGTATTCTTGAAGGCTCCAAATCATGTGGATATTTTTAAGACAAATTACCCTGATCTACCTCTACCTCCCCAACCTGTCATCATTAGGTGGGGTACTTAGCTGAAGGCATCTGAGAATAATCCAACTACTTTGATCAAATAAAACATGTTCTAAGTTATCTGTTGATTGTTGATGTGGAGAAGACATTCAGCCGGTTTAAAGCTATTTTGGAGCCAAATAGACGTTTGTTGGAGTTTGAGAACTTGAAAAAGGTGGTTGTATGCAATTGCAACAATTTTGTAAGTGATCAATAGACTTTGTTCAAGGTATGTTCCATTCTCTTCAATTTACTAACGTTTCTATTTTAACCAAATATTGTTGGCTAACAAGTGAACGCATTAAGCCAAGATTTTCAAGTTTTAAGTTATTTGATTATTGGGTTCTAGATTTTATTACAATTGAGAGAAAGTCATATTTTTGTTGCAATATCTATATTTTTTATTTTGTGAAATGTACTGTAATGATTTGTACCGGTCCGATAACATAATTTATTAAATAATTTATTGAACAGTATTTCCAGTCGAACTCCAAGAGAATTTAGGCAACGCCGGAAAACAATGAGCGATCGTGCCGCGGAAGGGGAATTTTTTGGAAATCAGTGAAAACGGGAAATTTGGGGCAGGGCAACGTGAACACCATTTGGCGGACAATTTTAGAAAAACTATGACACCAAGATCAAGAAAATCGCACCACGGGTTCACGAGAAATCATAAACGAAAGAATTTGTATTTTTAACATGTTTGAAGTAGCAACATGAAGTCATTGTTGATATGCTAATGACATAGGGAAAACCACATTTCGGTTAATTTCTTGAGAACGCGTCGACGAATTACGTCGAAACTTTGGAAAGCAATAGAGGAAATTACGAGGAATCCGGCAAAATTAGTCTCGACCCGGAGGAACGAATGCAAGACCGGAAAGAATTAATCTAAAGTATCATTACATAGGGGATTAAGAAACAATCGACGCGCGAGTAAAATACAGCAACACCACACGGCATCCCGGAAGGTACGAATATTACATTGTAAATAAAAGGAACAATAAAAAGACCCGATGACAACGGATTAAATGTTTACAAGGCCCAGAAGAAAGATAGTGATTACGAAACAGCGCTAAACACCGAAAATGTCGAACTTGAACATAAAATATAGTGGTGAATTTCAGTCGGTGATGGGCGGCTGTTTTGAAAGATGAACAACGCTAAAAAAAGGACAACAATATTGTGTTGAAGTAGACGGGTGAGAAGCAGCTTAGATCTGGGAGAGGTCAGATGTATGTGATAGTAGTGAAACTTTTATTTTCGGACTTGAACACGATACCGTTGATTTTATTTTGCAGTGTTAAGTAATGAACAGTAATCTATCGCAACATTTATTGGTGATTAATGGAATTTAGGTCGCGTTAGAATATTAGTAGAAATTTAATTATTTTAATTATTCGTCATTTTCGTTCGTGTTTATAGTAATTTTGTAATAGTTGTTTTTGTGTTTATCCCGGAATAATTGAGCAGGCGGAATTAAATTTAAGGACGGTGAATAATCGCCGCGAACAGTAATTTTTGGATTTTGGACGACGGGCGATTGAATTGGAGCCTGGGCAAAGGAGACTGGTAGCCAGCGAGTATCTACGTGTCCAGCGGGGTTGGAAGCAGACGGCAGTGCTGTGTAGGCGAGATGCGCAGAGTGGCAGAACAAGGGAAGTGACGACAACCTATTTTTTTATTATTGCGTGAATGAAGGAAATCCACAAAAAGGAAAGACATTCTGTTGAAGACCAAGTATTGTTTCATTAGTATTAGATTAAATTTTAGGGTACAACAGAATGCGCATTCGAGTGAATGAGTGTAAATTTTTTTTTGTTGTTGTTATGTGTGAATGTGTATAATTAATTTTATGGGTTATTGTATGTGTTTGAATATTAGTGTCAATGTGTTTATGCAAAGGAGCAGAAATCGCCGCGACCAAACGAATGCGGTGATGTTCATAGACCGTAACGGGCAGAATTTGTGTTAAATTTGCTAATACAGTAAAATAAATAGATGAGCGCCTACGGCGGGTCATTTGAATTTTGAATTGTGTTATGTGTACGTTATTTATTAGCTAGAAACTGACCCAAGCACGATCACGCCGATATTTTTTTTAGTGTTCTCCGTATGGAGCGATCACGGGATTCACGCCAAGGTGAGGCGGGCAAATGCTAGCTGAGGCGCGGGCACTAAAGATCAGCCGGGAATTAATAAGTAGGAAATTGTGTGACAGTGGCGACCAACGTGTATGTTCAGATGTTGAGGTTTTTTAGGTTTATGTGTATGTTTATGTAGGTGTTTATTTATGTTGACGTATATGTTTATGTTTAGTTTAGTTCAGTTAGGCAGGAGCCTCTTTTTCGTTGCTACAGTACATTAACTGCATCTCCCATTTTTATCCTAATAAATGAGCGTTCTTCAAAATTAAGTCCTAAATGTTAATGTTTGTCGCTTGTATCAATTTATATGATTTCTGTATCGCTTTCTGCTGTACATATATTTGCCAAATTACCCTTTTTATTTATTTTTGGCGTACACATTACATTACACTATTTCGCATATTTTCCATTTTCAAATTCATATATTACCAAATACATTTTCATATATGTGCATATTTCGCTGCTTTTATTGCATATAAATCACAGTTCTAATTATAAGAAGTATCTGTCGGCCAATACGATGATGGCGGTTTGAAGAAAAATGAGGCAGATGTGGAACTGTCGTATGCCTGATGGAAGCCCGTAGGCCATGAAATAAGAAAACCCAAGGTATACCACCATATTTATTGCTGGCGCAAGTACATTTTCTACCGCAACCACAGTTGTCTGAGCACTCTCTCGAAATGTCCCCCACGTTTATGGGAACATCACAGGGCACGCAACGCAATGTTCCGTGCCCCAAAGTTCTGGCAGTGAGGGCGGCCTTAAGGAAGTATGTTCGTTAGATCGACCACGGTAAAGAACCCCTAAAATACTTTAAATCAAAGAAAAAATCTTTGTTCATCAAGATGGTAATAAAAAAATTGGACCTTACCGGCCTAAATTTTTAATAAAAAAAGTTTAAATTAGTACAGACTCTTATGAAAAACCTTTCGCAGGCATAGGTTTTTTATAAGTTATTGAATAAGTTATAAGGCGAAAATACTTTTTTTATTCAGTCTGGAATCCATTGTTCTATGAAACAGGTGGTATTAAATGTTACATATCTCACCGGGCATTCTGAGGAGTAATTGATGAAAAACTGCTGCGAAATTCATCGCAACCAGAAGTACAGGTTCTCGCCCTAGGAATTATGATATAGAAATCATGCTATTGTCACCATTGTTTCTCTTGGGATACGAGATAAAACCGTCCTAATTTAAAATTTTGTACTACCACACACAACTACAAATTAGTTGATGATAATTCACTTTCAATTTAAACGATATGGACTAACATTCAACGCAGAAAGAACGAAAAATACAGGTGCCGAAGTCAACCTAACCAATTTTAGGTATTGAGAGTATATGAAAATGAAAAATCATGCAAGAGACTAATTTATTAGTAAACATTGTATTTCTAGAGCAATTATTTCATACTTCTCTTTTAACTATTCACAAATAATTATTTAAATGCTCCGTTCACGTTTACAAGCAGTTATTCTTAATCCGAAGATGTACTAAATGGTCGAGTGTTTGATTAACGACTGGCAAGAACATCTCACTTTAACCGCGTGTATCCGCACAACGTTCTCTGAGTTGGCTGTCGTGGTTGTACCCACACGATCCTTGATGCAGCTTCCGAAGAACTCCAAGTGTCACGCTGGGCGACCAGACCAGCCAGGCGAAGGGGCATTGTGGCTAATCTAACGATAAGGCGCACCTCAAACAGGTATTTTTATTATCGTTGCAACGTCACCAGTACCAGGAATCTGTATGGAACTCGGATACCCATCATCAGACAAATCAACCAAGTTTTCGACCTAGTTATAAAGCTGTTTCCGTCAATGAAATTAACGTATGGTTCATACGATGTTTGTCTTCCTCGTGCGAATATGATTCTCCAAAAACAATCGCGTGAAGCGCAATATTATTGCGGCTTGATTTTCGTGAGTCAAGTGAATAATGATGAAGCTTATTCTACAGTAATTATTAGAGTTTGAGCACAGAATGATTGTTGGCACTAGTCGCACGGCACTTTCGATTTGTGAAGTCGTGCGAACACTTCACGTTCATCGCTTCACACAGTCTAAAGCTGGACCTTGAGTGCGTCATGAAGCCATTATCAGAGTTAGTGTGGTAGCCGCCCACGTGTGCAGAATAACTGCGACCTTCAACGTTTTGAGAATGGTGCGAAATCGTGCGAACAAACAACCGATACCGCGTTAAATGACAGCAAAAGGCAATCAAGGACATGTCAGGAAAGTGATTCACAGGTGAGTGGAGAGCAATTTGATATCGGTGGAGTATAGTAACAGAAGACCGAAAAGTGAACCACTATTAACAGTGTACTATTGGCAGCGTTGCGACTGACATTGAGTGGCAAACTATTGCGTTAGATCCTAGATTATTAGCAAAAGTAATCGAGCACGATTCCGAAAAGTCCCTATTCGAATCGGTACAAGCTGATGGGGTACGGTATGACGCAGAATTCTTGAGACTACGAACACAAGTTAGTATTAATCAGACACTCTTTAAGCTTATGGTGCAAAAAATTGTTTGGAGCTTGTTTACATCTCACTGTTTGGGTCCACTGATCAGACTGAACCAGACAGCTTCTGCAGCATCGTTTACAAGAAGACGGCTAGCTGCCTGGCAGTCTGCAGGACAGCGACTGGTGTCGTATGTCTCGTCGTATGGCATCATATGCCGTCGTACCCGAGGACAGCGCGGAAGACAGTTCGTAGGACAGCAGAATGTCCTGTCTCACTTGCCAGGGGCGCTGTATATTTTGAATCAGCACAGTAGACAGTGGTCACCGTTGAAACGCACTACATAGTGCAGAAGACAGTCGTGTGTGGTCGCGGTGTAAGAGGTGTTGCGTTTTAGTCTTATTGTGCCGGTTTTCAAGAATTCTCGGAAACCTATTAGATTAATTAAAATATTATTTTTATCGCCAATAGTATCCGTTCCACATTCGCAAAATACTGCTCTAAGAGAAAGTATAAAAATACACGTACTAAACATTTTAAATATCCATTAAGTGAATTGTGGTTCATTGAAAGAGACCATCAAATTAATATCATCAATGTCATCAAGCCTTACGCTTACAAGCATTACGTATGTAAATCTGTGTAAATAGTAATTGTATTCACTTTAAATATAATATAAATGCTTATAATTTAAGTGCATATTTTTATTTAATGTCGTCATAAATGCACTGCATCAAAATTGCGAACTTTCGCGATTGTACCCGCTGAGTATTTAACAATACTCGTACGTCTCGTCATCGACATTTTCTTTCCCTTCGTGAACAGAACCAGAATAGCGCACAGCCGCCGAGGACAACTTGCCTGTCCTCGCACGTTTCCACGAGTTCATTTCTTTGAAGACAGTGAAGAAGAGATCGACTGTCTTGCAAACTGTAAGGCTGCTGACTGTCCTTGTGTATACGGTGGGTTAGTGACCACTTCCAAACTTGTATGGTCTTTATGAACCGTAATAACGATAGTATTTTCCCAAATGTCAATTTGTCGTGTCACTGGGTCACAATTGTTCAGGACTGGATTTCATGAGCAATCTAGACAATTCATACGCATGATACAACGCAACCTACATCTCAAAAGATGAACGTCAAACGATTAACGTAGTAAGCGGACGAATCATTTCTGCACAAGCTACTCAACCTGCAATACCATGCAATTATGTGCGACTGTCGAGACTATATGGCTGCACATCACTGCAAAGAACCTCCGCTGACTTAAAAAGTTCATGCGCGCGGGAACTGCACTTCGTTGTTCTTGAGAAGGTTCCGCACGATTTTAAGTAAACGTCTCATGGGATTTGTTTTCTACGTAAATATTATCTTTTCTCCTTTTAATATTTTAGGAAAATTTATTTTTCAAGACATTTCTATTATTCTCAAATCCCTTCGAATTCGTGTGAAAAGTCAAGATGAGAAAAATTACTCCAAACATGGATTATTACAGAACTCTATTTTCACCAAAAAATTAAATCAAAATAAATTCAAGTCACTCTTTGGTAAATGTCTCAATTATATAAAAGTAATTTCAAAATTTCAACAAAATTAATTTTAATACACTATTAATAATCATTTTATAAATATTTAATATTTCTACCAATGATAGTAATAAATAAAGTTCTAATAATAACAGATATTATGTTAATTTTCAATTTTTAATTATATCTACATTTATGCGCTTTGTACTTTCGTTTAAAACCCTCAAGAGACCCTCCATAGAAAAGAAAAGTTCATCATCCACTTAAAAAACATTCACATCCTGAGCGATGAAACTTCTTTCTCCTAATAAAGTGCTTTGAAGAAAAAACTCAACACGAAGCGGCGTTTTTCCTAATTGCCCAGGCGCCTCCGGGCACATTCACAAAGAGAACAAGAAAGTTCAGTTGCGATAAGCGCCCCCACCCGTATACACACACACGTCCGCGCACTTCTAGGAAGGATCCTAAACTCTCGCCCCATCCAGAGCCCCCCCTCCCCAGCCCCTCCTCAGCTGCCCTCATACGATTCACTTTCCTGGTATACTGTCACCCACTCCCTTGCAACAGTTGCCGACGCCCTCGCCCCTTCTGCCCCGCCCCCATCCCTTCACCCCGCCCCCACGGCCTCGCCCCCGGCACCGTCCCCGCCTCCCCCCTGTTGGTTCAGTTCGAGCTAGATTTGTGCCAGTCAATCCCGAAGCTCGGGAACCGATGAATTATAAACCAGCAGCCATGCAACTTGAATGAACGAATACCTCGAGTCGAGAGACTAAACAGCGCAGTTTGGAGAGCGGGGCGCGGGCGAGGGGGGGGGGGACACGGCGCGGGTGAAGGGGGAGGGGAAGCGGGAGAAGAAAAAAGTGCGCAGATGATAGCAGAGGGGGCGAAACAGAGAATAAACTGACACACGGTAGCGAGCGGTCGCGTCTTTTCCCCTCAAATTGGATTACAGACGCAGCCGCGACGGCGGGCGCAGGCGGCGCGGGCGGCGCGGGCGGCGCCGGGCGAGGCGAGACGAGACGAGGCCCCGGGAGCGCGAGCATAGTATTCACCCGGCGGCCTCTTCACCACATGCGCGCGCATCGTCTCGGGCGTCCGGCGATCACCTGCGCAAAGGGTTGGTGGAAGGCGTCCAGTCGCCACGCCAAGCATCGAGAGCTCAGCGTTAATCACATCGCCATACAGTTCCCGTAGCCGTCAGGCAAGAGGTATCAGGCCATTTACAAAAAATATTTTCAGAACAACAATAATCATACGGAATAAATATAATTGTTATCATAATTATGTAATATTTTATTTAATATTAATTGAATTATTTTTAGGAATATTCTTTCCATAAGTTGGTTATAATTATTTTAATGACTGTTTGAGTGTCGAAAGTTTGAAGGTCTATTATCCAACAACAGAAATGTCGGTTGGGGAGATTGATTGATTGATTCATGTTTCCGAGCGCGTCAACTGCTCTGGTCATTAGTCCCGTTAGTGTAGTGCATGTTTTTTCTCGGGATATGGTGGTGATCTTCCCCCGCTGGATGGCGAGATCCGGCGCCGACCAACCGTCGGCTAGTGGAGTTTCTCCCCAACCAGGACTCTCCCACCAGCGGGGCATCGGTTGGGGAGACAAATTGCAAACCAGACAAGAATCACATTTCAATTCATATTAATTTCGATTTATATAAAGCCGTGTGCAATATGGAATATTCTACCATGGTGTAGCCAAAATGCTGCTAAAGACTTCATTGTGTTTTTTATGTTATTTGTTTTACCTTTTCAATCCCGTCGAGGCCGACCACCTTTTCCTTTTGATGTTTTATCTTCCTATCTTTCTCTCTTCCTCTCTTAAACCCTTTATTTATTGACTATATTTATTTTTACACAAGAATCTTGGCTGAATTTCAGGTCAAAATTCTGTTGTCTCTGGGCATAAATTGATCATTTCCTTTACTGATACGAAGGTTATTCAATAATTAAAGAGACAAATTGATGTAGAAACAAAAGTGTGTATTTTTACAAAACGATACTTTTACTACTTCTCAACATAATCCCCACCAATATTAATACACTTGTCCCAACGATGAACTAGCTTTTTTATACCAGTTGCAAAGAAGTCTTTGTCTTGTTGTTTGAGCCAATTTCCCACAAATTCCTTGACCTCCTCGTTGTTGCTGAACTTTTTCCCTCTCAATGCCTCTTTGAGTGGACCAAACAACTGAAAATCCGAGGGAGCCAAATCTGGACTGTACGGAGGATGAGGTAGTATCTCCCAACCCATTTTTCGAATGGTTTCTTGGGTCAGCTGGGCGGTATGTGGGCGAGCATTGTCGTGTAGCAATTTCACGCCTTTTCTTTGAGATCCACGACGTTTTTCTCTCATTGCTGGCTTTACTTTGTTCATCAGCATATCTGAGTAGTAGGTACTGTTTATTGTACGCTGATCTTCCAAATAATCACAAAAGATGACACCTTGGGCATCCCAAAAGACGGTCAACATGACTTTTCCCGCTGATGCTTGCGTTCTGAATTTCTTTCGGACAGGTGAGCTAGTGTGCTTTCATTCCATGCTTTTTTTTCGACTCTGGTTCAAAATAGTGAACCCAAGTTTCATCACACGTTAAAATCTTGTTTAGGAATGGGTCACCTTCCCTTTCATAGCGTTCTTTCAACTCTGTACACACTTTGAGTCTTGTTTCCTTGTGTTGTTGTGTTAACTCTTTCGGGACCCACCTTGCACTTGTTTTTCTGTACTTCAGCTTGTTGCTGATAATGTTATGTACTGTGCCAACACTAACTTCAACTCTTTTTGCTATTATTTCAACTGTAACACGGCGGTCTTCACGAATAATGTTGTCAATGCAAGTTTCAAGCGAAGGAGTTGACACTTCAACTGGCCGGCCAGGACGTTCCTCGTCAGTCACTGAAGTTCGAACGTTTTTGAACTGTTCTACCCACTTATAAAAATTTACGCGGTTCATACAAGTTGCACCATACTGTGAAATCATTCGAGAAAAGATTTTAGCCGGTTTTTCACCTTCAGAAAGCAAAAATCGGATCACTGAACGTTGTTCAACTAATGTGGACACTTCAAGCGGACACGCCATTGTTGCAAGCAACTTTGAGGTTATAAACAAACCAATTTTTATCCGTCAGCTGTTTTCAGCTCATCCCAGTGATGCCAACCTTAAGTCATAAAAGTACAAAACTGATCCTATAAACTGTTTCATTTCTATGTCAATTTGTCTCTTTAATTATTGAATGTCCCTCGTATATTGAACTTACCAACATATACCCAGACACTACAGAATTAACCACCCAACAATTCATGTCCTAATCAAATATTGTTTTCCATTATCCGGTTACTGCTTCAATTAATAGATTTTAAAAACTGAGACCCTTGTTGAGCAGCTTCCTGGCAATAAAAGTTGAGAGTCAAAATCCACTGACAAATCTGGGGATTATAAAAGCCAACTAAACATTTCCAGCAATTTCAGCCCTTGATAATGGTGGACACAAATCAACATGGATTTTCCTTTTCTGATTTTAACACATTTTATATTTCACTTAATCTGTAATTATTACCTGTATAAATTGATATTTACGGCTAGGCCGAAGGCCTTTAAGCCATTGCAATATCTACATCACAACGCGTTCTAACCTTTCAAATTCTGGTATTCACCCCAAATGGTCTCTAGATTTCATCAAAGCCAAAGAAGAGACAATATGGTATGGCTAAGGGGAAATCCCTGAAGGGGGAAAACCTGCTGTCAGAAGACGAGTACATAGACGAGTACAGTCTTTTCTTTTAGTAAACTATTTATTAATTTCCTAACGTCACGCATTCTCCTTCCAGTCTTTCGCCTCCTCAGTACATGAAATGACACAGCGCCACAGAATATCGTCCGCACCCTCCTCTGCGCTTACTTCTCAGACAACCACTCCAATTTGCCCGTAATGTGCTCGTTTACTTATTTGATAGATTACTTATTTGTTTGTTGATTTACTTAATTATTTACCAAGCACTTAATGAATAATTTACTTATAAACTAACTTAATTATTGATTAACTTATCCATTGTTTACTTATTGCGAGTAACTGATTTCCTCTCAAGTCAAGGCTCTTATTACTAACCAGTGTTATTTTCCCACTCCCTAATAACCGTTTCCCCAATAGTTGAAAACTTTCCCAGAAATGTTCCTAATTCTTTCATGAAATGAGATCTATTATCGCCTAATATGTTCTGGACAAGCGTTACGTTTCTATGTTGGAAGTAACAGTTCCCCATTTCCATACAATTTAACTAGTTTTGAAACAATTTAAAAGGATGTGTATCCAAGATTCACTATCACCGCAAAGCACCCAGATGCCATTGCCATTAGACGTTCAATCTACGTTGCATCCATCCCCCTCACCCGACTCTAAACCAAGCATAACCCCCTCTTGCGTCCCTTCCACGTGTGTGAAGGTAACTTCCACCACCCCTTACCACACTCGTACGAATTCGTGCCCCTAGAACGTGTTTTTCTGTCAATGCTGCCAGGATATCTTGCCTATGCCCTTGTTATATATGTAAGTTGGTCTCCTGAATTCAAAAATACTCTTTCTTACTCTTCCTTTTGTCATATCACATATCATATTTTAATAAATTCAGTAATTGTATTTTCAATAAATATATTGTTATATTTTTGGAAGTTTTATGATTGCAAAACAAAGCTAGAACGTACCCCCCCCCCTTTGTTAAAAGGGTTGAATATGGGATCAAAATGAATCTGGGGGATTACATCTTGGTCCCCTTATACAGTAAGTAGTAATTTCGTTTCACAGTCAAGAAACTGGTGAAGGAGAAAGAGGAAGGCATTGAGTATTAAAAGTTCCTTTGGTATGACTAGAACCAAAGAACCACCTACACGATTGAAATTTTTTGTAATTGCAAAGTAAAAACTTAATTACAAAGAACAAGTAAGGAATGGTTTATCCCGGTTTGGTCTTTGCTAGAAGAGTGGAATCGCATGTCACTGGCGGTCCTGTACTGGAACCTCCTTTGAAGTTCGAGATGCTACATTTTGATTCAAGTTCAACGCCAGTCGAGTCAGCATAAATATCTGATTGAATAAGCACCGAAGACAAACCCAAATCTTTGACACAATATGAACTGAATGATTTGGTCAGATATTTAAATCTCTCAAATAATGCTTATGAAGTTTTAGCTTCACTGCTGAAAGAAAACAGCCTGCCAACTCCAGTTTACAGACATCGAGAGAAAATCTTAGAACAGTATTTAAACAGGAATAATCCTTAGTACATTCCAAGCCTCCTGTATACATTTGAAGGATAGTATGAAACAGCTATCATTGATTCAAGCAAGAGAAGTTTAAGATGTGAGTTCCTTCATAACTGGCACATTCTAGCATCAGTGTCAGTCGAACAATCCGTCCATCTTAAGGAGACATTATAATCAAGAACTGCTAATAGAAAAAGATAGATAAACTATAAAGACCATAAATTGATGATCTGCGGTGATTTCAAGATTTCTTGTATGTCATTAGGTCAACAACATGGCTACATCAAGACCCAGTGTCACATTTGTGAATGTAACAGTCGAGATAGAATCACTGGACAACTGTTTTGTTTGTTAGTTGTTATTTTTTTCATTTAATTTTTTTTCTGAAGATAAATACATAGGTAGTTATTTCAACTTTTCTTATGCAATTTTTATTACTTACTACCTTATTCTAAAGTTACATACTATACATTGGGGAAGTTGCCCACAATGGGTCCTCTAATCTGGTTCAATGTTTGCGAATTTGAATTTAAAGACATGGAAAGGGTATTTATTTTGAATTCTGGTTCTGTGGGTTGGATATTTTGCAAGTCTGAATTCGGGGAGTCCTGGGATTTAATGAATGTTATGACAGAAATTTGTAGCAAGGTATGTAATGTGAGTTGTTGAATTCCTTGCCAAGCTCATTTTTTGAAATGAACCATGGGGCATTAGTCATGGTTCTCAGAAATTGGTTTTGGATTACTTATAGTTTGCGAATATTTGTGCTGGCGGCGTCAATCCATATGGGACAAGCGGTAGCGATTATATGGTGTCTTATTAAGGTTTTGTATATTGCTATGGCGGTATTGTGTTGTAGTGAACTTTGTTTATTATCGATTTTAACCTATGTAGTTTTGCCTTGGATTGCATTACCTTTGTTTCAATATGATTGTGCCAATTTAATTTTAAATCGATAAACTGTCCTAGGTATTTGATTGGTTTGTTGGAAGGGTACCATTCTACGGCGATGTTGTTAATTGTTAGCGGGGTGGGGGATAATATGGTCTAAGTGAGAATATTTTTGCTCCGTTTTGGTGGGGTTTAGCTGAATTTTATATTTTGCAACACGGCTATCAAGTGTGTGTAGGTTTAATTGTGTTTTTTCTCTTAAAGCTGCGAGTTGCCAGAGACGTATAATGCTGCGTCGTCCAAGAATTGTGCTAAATGTATGTTTTTTGATTTGGGAATGTCTGCTACATACAGATTGAACAACGTTGGTGATAAGAGGGATTGGGGGTAATTGGGGTAATCCTGCTTTGATACATCGGGGGTTAGAGAGTTGGCTGTAGACATTGATGGAGAAGGTTCTATTCCTTAAAAATTTGTTAATGATTGTGTGTAGATAATGTGTGCCTATTGGGGTGAGTTTGAAACAGAGCTTGGTGCCATGTACGGTCAAACACCTGTGTTACAACTAAAAAGAGTGCAATGGTATAGTGTTTTGATTGAAAGGCTGAATAGATGTGTTTAGATAGTCTTAAGATTTGACGTTCCGTAGATATTTTCTCTGTGAAACCAAACTGTACCTTGGGGGTTGAGTTAGTTGCTTTTAGGTGATGTTTAAGTCTACTTAGAAATATTTTTTCAAAACTTTTAGAGAAAGTCGTTAGCAAGCAAATAGGGCGATAGCTATGTATCTCTGTTGCGTTCTTTTTTGGTTTAGCTATGGGGATTACTATTGTACGGTTCTATGAATGGAGGAAATAGCCAGTTCTGAAGCAAGAGTTAAACATATTATTTAAGTAGGCTATTGCAGATATGGGTAGGTTTTTTATTGCCATGTTAGTGATGTTGTCATGTGCTGGTGATTTTTTGTCGGGGAGGTTTCTAATGATTTTTTTAATTTCTGTGGAAGAAGAGCAATGTATATTTCCCTTCGTATGGGTATGTTTTGCTACTTTGAATGATTTTGTTGTGTTCGGAGAGGAAGTTGGTGTTATTAACTGCGAATGTTGTTTCGAAATATTTGGCGAGTTCTTCTGATTTGTGAATTAATGTGAGCGCTTTTCTAGTGGATGGATTTAGTAGGATAATTTGGTTATTATTCTTTAGAATTTTCCTTGTGAAATACCATATAGGGTACTTTCTATTCCTTGTGAAATACCATATACTACTGCATAATGAGCTTTGAATCGTACTAATGATTGAATGTATTAATGACTTTATGAAACTGATGATATAATTTGTAATGGAACTGATGATTGTGGAGTGAATGGGATTATTTAATTGAGGATCAGGTGCGCTAGGCGTAAGATTATTTCCGTTTAAGGAATTTTGTCGAGGTGGTGAAAGTGAAGTATTTGAGACGGAGATATGAGTGAAATTTTCTGGTGGGTTGGTCTGCGGTATACCCGGGAAGTGGATTTGTGATTGATTGGGAGGAGGGAGGAGACAAGAGGTCACCAGTATTTCTATTAATTTTGTTTATAGCCTTGCTTTTTCTATCTCTTACTTCTTTGTAGCAACTGCAAGTTGAATTTCTTACATCAGCCTTGTGGCTGCCGAGACAGTTCGCACACACGGGATTTTCATTTTTCTTTTGACACTTGACTGGGTAGTTACAATTATTTGGTGTATGTCCGTAGTCCAAACACCGTTGATATTGTATGGGACCGTTGTGTTTTTTCCTCTTTTCTGTACTCACTGGATGGTTGCATATTTGGTATAGTTTCAGGAGTTTCTGCGCCGATGAATTCGGCTGCGATCACTGGTATTGGATTACCTTCTTAGTGTAGTCTGGTGATATTCAACACTGAAGGGCGGTGCTGTTTAAGATCTGCAAAAATGTCCTGTTCGCGTATATATTGATGAAGGTTTTAGAACACAACGGAAAATTTGTTGTTGGCCGGGTCCTTGTATGAGTGAAATTTCCATTGTGTGTGTGTGAAGTACTTTAAAATTTTCCGAAAGTTCATAGGGTTATTTGCTCTGATGTTTATTTTATTGTACTTTACATCTGTTATGGAATTATTGGTAACATTGATTCTGAGATCCATTATAAGTTGATTGAGGTTAGTTATTTTTGCTACATAGATAGGATACTTTTTTTCTGTTAGAGTTAGCTGTTCACCTGAGGTAACCTTTGCATATTCAAAAAGTTTTTCCTCGAGATGTTGGCCTAATCTATCAAGTTCAGTAAATCTGTTTTGGATTTTAACTTCGTAACTGTATTCTGTATCACTAGATAGATTTACACTGTCTGCACTAGTATCGGAATTGAATGGTTTTGTATCTTGAGTTTATATTGTCACTGACTGACACCTTTTTTGTGTTGCTTCCATGTTGATTTGGGGGTTGCTGCGCTCTGCGCCCTTGAATAGTTGGATTGTTGGCCACCGCGCTGTCCTCATTCCGTTGCTGGTTCGAGGCTGGGTCGACGGTATGATCCTTTTTTTTCCCTCTCTTCTTCTTCTTTTTCTTCTTCTTCTTCTTCTTCTTCTTCTTCTTCTTCTTCTTCTTCTTCTGATGGGGTGTTTTGATACACAGAATTCACTTCACTGTTGATATCATCGGTGAAATTAGAATTGATGAGGGTTTGTAAGGCCTGGTTTATTGCCCGACCGGTTGATGGGTTGACATCGTACGCCATTCACTTCCATTACTCGCACTCAACGGACTACTCTGGTCGCACTAGACGGACACGTCTGTTTCACTGGACAACGCGAGAATCGACTAGAAGAAACAAACTTTACCAGTTTCGAACACGCAAACAAATTTCTTTTTAATCGCTTAAACGCAAAGTTTTATGTTTCTATGCTACCCTTACAAAACTTTGAAGTCACAAACAATTTCGTGAACAATACATGATTGTGTGGTTTGGGGCAGGTGACACTCACGCACTTCCTCTCATTGTTATACTCGTTTATGAAAATTTCCAAAATGATAAATTCTAATTAGTATTTTAGAAGTTTTGGACTTAATTTATGTATACAGTAATGATATTTTTGATTTAGAGTGTGTTCCACACATCTCCAATGCAAATTAATTAAAACAGAATTTTATAAAAATGATCATATTCACATCTTGTCAAATATGAGATGACAAAAGAAAATGTACATGATTTTGTGAGTATCGATAACATAACTTCCCACTGAAATAAGGAAAAAACAATTTGCTAAAAGCGTTTTTTTTAATTTTAAAAAATATACATTAATTATTATTAACAGAAACCGTATTTTGTCTTCATAAATATGGCTTAGCAAGCCCCGCAAAATGTTTTTGTTCATATGTCTGGATGTTAACGTCTTTTTATTTAGCAATTGTGTAACAAAAATATTTACAATGAAGTTACTCTTTTTTAACATATATCTTGAATTCTGGAACAGCAATATGTAAAACACTGCATGTTTTACACGAAAAGTAGGCCCAACAATTGAAAGTATGTGGCGGAATAAGAAGTGAGCCATTTCACGAGGCTTTATTAACGTCTCCTGTCCAAATACCTGTGCAATCACACAATAGTCATTTACTGCTGTAAAAGCAGTAAAAAGCCCCATAAAATCCCTTTCGTTGACGTCACAGCAGCCGCAAAAATAAAAGCGCATCGCGAGCTGCATCCGAGGGAGACAGCTGCCCAGCGCCACGCGCGCAGGGGGCGCCGAGGTGGCGCGCGACGCGGTAAACGGAATCTCTAAGCGCGGCATCAAACTTCCAGCCGGGAAAAATAATGTAAACATCAATAACGGAAGAAGGCAAAGAGGTTCGGCAGCAGAGACGATAAGCGCCTGGTCGCACGCGGTGATCTGCGTGCTGCGCCGGCGGGCCGGCCGGGGAGCGGGCTTCGAGTCCAGCTGATAAATAAAACCGCAGCTGCGGGGGGGGGGGGGGTCGCGGGCCGGGGGCGGCGGGCGGAGCAGCGGCGTGCAACGCCCCGCCGGAGCGCGTTATGGCCGCCATAAGTTATTCACGCGTTGGCAATCGGTCGCCCGTGGCGTCAGTTAAACTCGCCAATATATAAATGTGCACGCGATTGTATTAGCTAATTAAGTATTCGTTGCAAATGAAACGTGACACTCGGGTCGCCCGGCGATGATCATCAAATAATGGGCGGTGGGAGGCCCCGGGCGCCTGAATATTTATATAAACAAATGGACGGAGGCAAGCGGGCCCTCGAGGCGGCCCGGCGCCGCCCTGGCCGCTCCCTAGGCGTGCCTCAAGGTGCAAGGCCGAGACCAACTTTCTGACACCGCGTCACTCACAGGAAAGTCTATCATGACGAATATTCTGGGCGATGCTTTAGATTACTTAACTCTTTGATAATCTATCTTATCAACGATGTATATGCAACTAAGATCACTAATTTTACTGTTCTTTTATAGAAAAACATCCCATATTTACCGTGAATAGCGCTTCGAAGCAGGTTCTAGTAGTATAGTTTTGCAGCATGGCGACAATTTGGCGATGAAGGTTGTAAATAGATGCTACCAAGTATCTCCAAAAATAGCCCTACTGGCACAAGCGCTACAATGATTACGCGCGACATATAGCCAAAGTAATTCGGTGCTGACGGGTTAAAGTGAGAAGCCATGGGCTTCTCAGACACCGCACTGCTCCAACAAAAGATTATCGTGACGAATGTTCGAGAGCTAGAGGGTGCTTGAGAAGACTCTTGAGCTCTCAGATAATCGCCTTATAAGCGATGTTCAAGCAGCAGGATATTAATTAGTTTATATTGCCCACGTATTTTCTGAAAAAATGATTATTTCAATCTGATTAAAATTTCGGGATAATGACGTAAAAGAAGACATCTTAATATTTAAAAATGAAGTGCTGAATATCGGATTGAAGTATTGTCTGTGTATCATTTTCATATCAAAGATACAAAATCAAAGATTAGCCGTATACAATTTGCCCGGATTATTGAATGAAAAAGAAAATAAGAAACTCTCAGCATATTGTAGCGTATAAATAAACCGATTAAACGTAAATGTACTTCTTGATAAAAATATTTTTAAAATATTTAATACATAAAAAAAACTCAGAGCTCTAAGATTAAATACATACAATTACGTCTCTTCAGAGACATTGGTGACGCTGGGGGGAAAAGTGCTGAAATCCTCGCATACCAGAATAAATACTTTCATTCCTGTCTGACATGAGTTGAAACCAAACAAAAAATATTAACGGTTCGAAAGTATCAAAATTCCAAAACGTGTTTGTAATGAAGAGCCAGAGACAAAAGGGAATGTTCATTTTTAGACAACAGAAGAGTTCAAAAGGTAGAACTAAATTAAATTTGAGAACTGGAGCTCTCTCTAGTAGAATTGTAGAAGTAAACAGGTTCTCCAGGTCACTGTGAGTATGTAGAATCATACAAATAGGAAATTAGTTCAGACAGCTGTTATTATTACTCTCGTCGAAGAGGCCTTGGCGTATAAACCAATCTTAACGTGAAAATTCAAGTGAAGTGGGTTCCAAGAGCGATCATGCTCTCCTTTTAACAACGACCTTGTTTCAAAAATATCTTGACTTTCTAGAGGTAAGTAGAGTGGAAAAATAGGGTTTTCAGGGAACTATGAAGGTGTTAGAAAACTTCAAAGAGAAATCGGCTCAAAATTTCTTTTTGTACTCTGCATTTCTTTACTTACAAATCGGAACACCGACCCATAAATAAAAAACTTACGTCTCTAAATGTATATAGTATCTAAATCGATTTAATAATAATAGGGAAAGATTAAAATAAGTTTCGAGGGTCCTATAAGCATGTAGAACGAAAATGAGGAACTACATGGATATTTTTGTAAAAAAAATGTGAAAGACCCTGGAAATTTTATATTTGTAAGTATAAAATATCTATGCGTTGCTGTAAGCACATTCTTCTATAGTAAATATAAAACGAGGAGTCACTGTAGAATACATTACCGATTTCAAAATCCCGTATTGGAGATAATACGGTATGACCTTTACGTGTAATTCCTTTGCTGAGGAAGAGAGGTTTGTAACGGAAGCGCCCGCAAAAATAGGGTGAAAAGATTTTAATTATGTTTAATAGAATTAATATGCAATTTAGTCGTCCACAAGATCATTTATTGTGTTTTCGTATTATGAATTGTTTCCCTTATCTTGAAATCAATCCACGTGACGATTATTTTTGAATTAATGATTCTTGTAAGGAAAAACCACTTACAACGTATTTATAGAGGGTATAAACTTGCATTGATGTGTAGAGCTCAAAACTCTTGATTGAAAATGTAGTGTTGAGCTCAATCGTCTAAACAGGTAAGGTAAATAATAGATTAATGAAAAGTAGAATCGTATTTTACTGTTCAATATGTAATAGTTCTTGCAATTCGCCCATAAATATGCAATCCGTTTCTGCACTAAAATATTGTTGCCGTCGATCACTTGATAAAGTTGTAAACAGATGCTACCAGGTATCTCCAACGATATCACCACTTGTTCTCTTCAGAATGCCGCTAAGAGCTCTTTATACTTATTCGAGGATTATAATCACATTTAAAATACGCACTCCGAGGAATGAAACAAACATGACGGTTTCTTTATATGTTGCGAATCTACTGCGTACTAAATGCATGTCAGCGTAAGGTTATTTCAATTGATAATTTTTAATCAAAACAGATTTAATGAAAGGATCTGATTCTCTTGTCCTAACCGACACAATTGTGAAACAATGTTATTATGAAAATACTATGACTATGCTATGACTATATACTACGACGTCATTGGTGACTTTCACGATAGTTTTCACATTTTTCGATAGTTCACTTTTGTATCATAAACTGAGTACGTAAACTAAATACACAACTTACTATGTTTCGTAAACTAAATACGCATTGCGATAAGTTACAGAAATACATTTCATTCAAATCAATTTAATAAGACCATCGCTAACTTCCGCATGCCCCGTGTGTATAAAAGCAGCACACTGCCATATTAAAAAATTACAAATAATCCAAAATAAAGAAAAATCTAAGAAAACTAAGAAAAACTTCTAAAGGAAACCACGAAAACTTACCAAAGCTCTGATATTAATTAGTAACTAATAATTAGACAGAAAGCAAAATATCAAACTCCTCCACGTCTATTTAAAAAATCTCAAAACGTCTACGAAACACCATCCGACGCACGTGCCACCAAAACATTCTAACTAGGTCAGATATACAAATACCCTTTCAGAATAGATTCACGCTACCCGAAATGTGTTTTCAACCCCCCTTTAAAACCCAACTAAACAAATACAACTATTAAAATTATACAACACCTTGAATCAAATTTTAATCTATGTATTTCCTGAATTGAACTTCATCAAATGAAAGTGAGATTGATTTAGTCATGAGGATGATAATCTATAAAGCGAAGTATTCATGTATCAACAACCTTGAAAGGAAGCAATGTCGAGCAAGTAGCAATAAATTTTTAAAAAATATTCATATTTCTCGCTAGTCCAACACAAACAAACGTGAAGGAAAGGTCTTTCCACGCAGAAGAGAGAATGGCATTGGAGCCCTCAAAGGAAAAAGGACTAACAAAAGGTGACCAGCAATGTCATACAAATGATGATAATAATTAATCATTGGTATACTCTGCAAGGCACCCCCAGCTGGCAGTATGTGTGATTATGAAGCACGTTATGTGTACATAGGCAGCTTTGTAGCTTACACGTGAGGAATGTTTGAAACCTCTACACTCCTGGGAGTAGACGAATCCCTGGGCAATGTGTACCTCACAAACAACGATTACCATTCGACCAAGGCATACTTCAACACATTCCATAAATTTTCAGACTAACGTCCTTCATAAATTAGTGCATCTCAAGGGGTAAATAAACAGTGGATTAAACTTACATTAATCATACATAAATTGAAAATAATTCAATTATTCATCCTGAGTAGCTATGAAATTGAAATACATTTCTTTAAGAAATGTTCATTCGTTGTACTCAAACACAAATTAAAAAGTAAGGAAATTTGAAATTAAAATTTCATCAAAATAAAACAAACAATTTTTGTCAATTTATATAATTCAATTTTTAACAATATTTGACGGATAATAATATAATTTTAATTCAAGTGCGTGTATCAAACACTTATTAATGATAAAAGAGACATTTAATTTAAGTGAAAAATATTGCACATCACGGAGAGAATTGTCATAAATCCACGCCCGCGAAGGCGACACCACATCTACTTACCCAAACATTGTAAGCCACTCTTGAATTTTTTCAGTTTATTCTGACCTTTTTGCAGAAATGTGAAAATGCCTGGCAGCCTTTTTTTCAAAAAACATAAGCAGCGTTTTACATTCATTACAAACGAGCGCCGGGGTCGCCGCAATCGGATTGCGCGCTTCAAACGCCAAGTCGAAGGCGCGCGGGCCCATCCGCTTCCCCTGCCCAGACCCCTCTACCTCCCCGCAACCCCCCACCCTGCTTGGCAACGCCCCGCCCCACCGCGTCCGCCCCGCACCATGCTCGCCCCGCGCCCCACGGACCGCTCGGCTCCGCTTCAACCCTTCCCGCTCCTCCTCACACCGCACAGCTCCTCTCACCTTCGCACACCACCCTCCCCGCTCAGACCATCTTCTCCCCGCTCCGCCTCCCCTCCCCGCTCCACGCCATTCTTTCCGTCTACCCCGCAGCACACCACACCACACCCACCGCACCACCCCGTCCGTGCGCGCAACGCCATCTGTCGCTGGGCCGGAGCGCCGCGGGCGACGCGACGGGCCCGACGCTGCACGCCTCGTGCGATCCACACCCCACCCCGCCCCCCGGCCTGCACCGCGCCGCGCGGCCGCTCCGAATGCGGTGGTGACAGGTGAGTGGGAAGCCGGCCGGGGGCGCGGGCGCTGGCAGGGGCGGCGGGGGTCGGCCGTGTCCCCCGCTAACACTGGACCCCTATCAAATATTGATAGAGCGCGCCCGGCCGCTCCGGCACAGCCGCCTCGCCCCCGCGCGCGCCGCGGTGACGCGACCTGCTCGCCCCCGCCCCGCCCCCGCTCCCGGCCCCGCCCCTCCCCGCCCCGCCCCACCCGCCCCCGACGCCGCTTCCTGAAAACGTTGATCCGCTTTTTGAGCGCGCGCTGCGGAGGACGGGGCGGCGCTCGCCCGCGTGCGGACGCCGTCCCCGCCGTCCCCTCCCGTCCCCTCCCCTCCCCGCCCGGCCCCCTCTGCCATCCTCATTCCTTCCCAGGCCTTGCCATCCACGGAAGGTCGTTTCCTTCTTGTCACCAGCATTCTCGAGGCTCTCCTTTCTCGCGTCAGTGCATCACATGTCGTACCCCCAAACACAAGTTTTTGTTTGTTTTGTAACGGAACCACCTCCCGCATCTTTCAACCCCTCGTCTTCAACTCCTCGTCTAATCCTTTCCATTCTTGTCATACTACCCTTGCTAATGTCCTAATGTTTTAGCCCCTTTGTAATTCCAAATCTCCTTCAGCTGATTTCCAGCTTGTCAGATTTGTTACTTAAAATTTGCATGGCCAACCCCTGTCTTTTCATTTGCATTTCCAAGTTATATCATAAATACCCTCTAATAGTTTAAGCCTCTTAAATGATTTTAGAGACAAAACTGGTGCAAAGTAATTGATAGTTCCGGATCGGAGGTAAATGAGATTACTCTAGTCAACAATTATTTTCCTACGTATGGATTTTGGAGATTAACTTTGTAACTATAATCGACCTTGATGCAATTTATCTACTCTGGATTTAAAAACTGCATTTAGACCGTTGCAAACCAAACTAAAAAATGAAACTAAACTACTTTTTGTAATAGTGGTATTTATTCAACCGCATATTCCAGAGAACTTGAAAATAATATATATTTTACATTTCTTGACCAATGTTGCAAATGTTTAACTTATTCTTTTAAGCACAATCGTACACTAGCGACCCAAAACAAGTTTCTAAACCTCCATCAGAAACGAAGCAACTCCTGTTTATATCTTATTCTTTCATTTCATGTACCTATTAATATCATCTCTGTAAGTAATATTCTTACATTTATCTTACCTTCAAAGCGCTGTAAAATTTATGCTTACTAGTAATTTCTCTTGAATGAGGTAGTGAACAGGTGCTATCATAATGATATTTAAGAGCTGAAGCATGAAGTAGTTTCAAATCTGTTTAAAAACGTTATTTAGATACTTACAACTTTTTTCTTGTTATTTAACTAGTCTTCTTGTAAGTTCGCTTAATGAGAATGTCTATGAATGAATGGTCTCAAATTTCACAATATTTAAGTTTATTTTGCTCCACAAGCTTATTGTGAACTTTCTTTCTACCCACTGATAACTTTCACAGGAACGGAAATGTCAGAGATGTATTTAATATTAAAATTGCTGGTTACATAATATATTGTACTACATTGTTGCAAAAGACGGTTCATGTCATTTTCTACGCATAAACTCTTTTAACATTTCCTTTTACTCATATGTGTGTTGCAATTCGATATGAGTTATGAATATTACATGCACCTAAACTCGTTTGAAGAGTTGTAGAACGTCAGTAAATAAAAATAGGTAATAAAATGTCGTATCTAAAAATCTTCACCTCAGTACTAAATATATAAACTAACTTCCTTAGAAAAAGTTAGTGATCCTTTGACACAAGAAAAAATAACTCCAAGAATAATTTCTTGAATATAACCATATTTGGAAATAGGTTTGTAATTCATAAACAGCAAAGCATACTCTTCTCAAGCAATTTATGCAACAAATAGAGCTCCATTTTAAATTGATATTTGTGTTCTTAGTTGCAAAGTTGACTAATAAAGAAAATGAATGTTATCGTAGATAAATGATTGATGGAACGAACATTATGTCATAAGAACTTTCATTGAAACATATAACTGCTATCCTCTACTTCTCAGAGCATCAGTCACGAGCTTTCTGAAAATTTCGACAAATCATGAAAATGAATGGAAGATTGTCTAGAGCTTGAGAATAGTTATATGTTACTATCATAATTTACTGCTTAGCTGTAATATTGGCAAAAGTACGAACAGAAAATGAAATAATAATCTTCAGCTTGATAAGTTTTGAACTATTTCAGATCTTCAATGGAAAATAAAATGCAAAAGAAAAGTAATGTAAACTAGAGGGTTTTACGTACCCAATAGCAGTTCATGACAAATATTGGGTTTCTCGGAAGCCACTTCCCCCTGCTCTTACGCTCCCTTGTCCTTCCTAAATTTGGTATTCGGAAACGCGAACCTAAGCTTTAGGAAATAAGCGGGCGCAAGTTCTGTCAACTTCAAATCCAATTTCTTTTAGATCTCCGTAGGTGAAAGCTCTCCATTTCAAAATTAAATTGCTGTACACGTCTTGCTTTGTGTAGTCAAGTTTGTTCAGACACATTTTAAATGAATGCGGTGGGTAGGTGTTCTCAGAATCAGAAAAGAAACAAAAGGCAGAAAACAGGATGTTATAGACATGAACAACACCTTCCTTATGTTCAAGAGGAAAAACAAAAAAAATTGTCCCATTCGGATAGCGTTCCCTTCACTAAGTTCAGCACCTGATGATGTAACAAAACGAGTTACGAAACGTTGTGTAATTGTTGAAATAAATGATTGTCATAAAAAACTTTGGATACTTTTATTTGTTAATCATATCCTGTCAGAGCATACGTACGTTCACGTCATTCGAAACATGTGCCCTCCTTAATCCTATTTATTATTTCTTCAATTAACAGTTTGTAACTTTAACATAACACAATGTAGCAATAAACCTAAATGAATCGTTCCTCATTTCATGAAATGACTGTAACTGTTAGCAGGTCTTTTCCTCTGGTAAACGTACGGTATGCACAAATTTACAAGAATCATATTTGTATCGTTCAGCACCTCAAAAGGCAACAGTGTCAAACAAACAGACCATTTTTTAAACCACGAAAAATTACTTTCTATATTTAAATCCGAGAACATAAAAATTCTAGCCAACCAACCAGCCACGCCAGCCACACGAGTCCACCAACGCGGCGTCGAAAATACGTCATTCCAAATATGTGCCCTCCGTAACATTATTTCTTTTTTAAAATATTTTTTATCTTAACAAAAAGGATTTTTACCAATGAGCCTAAAATGAAACCTTTCTCCTTACACGAAATTACATAACCGTTAAGACGTCGTTTTTTGGGGTAAACTCGAGACGCGTACACAAATTTACAAGAATCATATTTGTGTCGTGAACACTTCAGCAAGCATCAGTGTCCAAAAAAGAGACCTTTTATTTGTATAAAAAAAAGTACATTCTCTATTCCAACCCGAGAACCTAGAAATACTACCCAACCACCCAGCCACACCAACCACACGAGTCCACCCACGCCGCGTCGAAAACCCTGCGCGTTAAAAAAAGGCTCCGCGCGCGCGGCGCGCCGGCCTCGATGGCAGGGACCAACGCGGAGCGGGCGGAGCGGCGCTCGGGGGAGGCGGCCGCCATTCATGCCAGCCCGCGGGCCGCAGCCGCACACCAGCTCGGTCGCAAGATGCGCCACCGCCGCCGCCAGCGCCATCGACCGGCGCGACCACAAACACACGCGCCCGCCCCCGCCCGCGCGGAGGTCAGCTCGGGCCGGCGGCTGCGCGGCGGGGAGGGAAGGGTCGGCGGCGGGCAGTGGTGAGCGGTGACGGTGGCGGCGGCGGCGGCGACGGCGGCGAGCGCGCGCACACACACACAAAAAAATAAAAAATAAATTTATTTTGAACGCCAAAAGGATGCGGGACAAACATGGTGCTAACCACAGTGATTATAAAAAATATACATATGTGCCCATAAAAAGTGGGCTTGTAGATTCATGTATGTCGTGTTTGTGTTTTGTGTTTTTCTGTCGGCGGCGGCGCGGCGAGCGGCCCCGATCGGCGGTGATGTGCCGGGCACGCGTCCCGCTCAATTATTAATCTATGCTATAAACCAATGTAATTTTTGGTTGTGGTTTAGCATGGGATGCAGGAGTCCCCAATAAAAATGTTAGGGGTTTAACAACGTACGGGCGAGCGGTTCGACAAAACTCAAAACCTCAAAGTGGGATGAAAAAAAATTAAAAATAGACGGCATCTACATATTCGCTGGCGCACGATGAAAAAAACAAAGGACTTTAAATCTCGCGGAAAAATCATTGGCGGCGATGACTTAGTGTGACATTTTCAGCGTAAAATTCCGCGCCTCCTCGTTTGCACCTCGTCGTTTGCGTCCCTTCCCTTCTCCCCCGTGTGGCGTCCTGCCACGCCCCTCTCCGCGCCTCTTGCGGTCAGAAATCACACTTCCCTCTCCTCGGTTTCACTTCTGGGTTTTCACGTGTCCACAGAACATTTTGTGACCTTCCAGGGCCTAACCAAGGATGAAAAACGCAGAGAATTAAAACTTATTAATTAAACAATTATCTCGTTGAAATAAACTTCTGAATTGTTCTTGGCGAAATAAAAATATACAATAGTTTCGTCTTCGCAAAGAATTAAAATGCTACGATTTGTAAATAGCAAAATGTGTTAAATAAAAAAAATTATAGAAAAAGAGATCTTCCACGGTTGACTGTATAAATTAAGGAAGTGACATTTCATTCTTGAAATTACCAAGTTTTAAATTTTTTAATGGTCTTTAACACACATTTTAGAAAGAGTCAGAAAAATTAAGTTAACTTCAACTTTTTGCTCGTAGTTACTAACTAGCACCAGTTTCACTCTTAGCAAACATGCCGTCTGGTGCGATTACAGTACCTTTCAGCGTGTGGCAAAACGATCTATTCCTCTACTACTAGATTTATCATTCCATTTACATTCATCTATAGCGGGGAATTTAACGTTGTAAATTATAATTTTCTAAGAAATACGAGGCGTCAGGTGTATGCATTAAGAACGCACGAAATACAATAATCCTGCAAACTTGATTTTAGGGTATTTTGCGCAAAGAATGTGTCACATCTACCAAAAAACCTGCAGACTTCAATAATCTAATGCACAGTCTAACAACTCTCTTGAAATGACATCACAAGTAATCTTTCATCATCGATTACCTAAAACTAGTTATCTGTGCCTTTGGAGAGAACCACATCCTGAGGAGCGCATTGCTTCAATTTGAGAGATGGAGCCATCCAATTGAGGCTCGGAATGAAGCTCGTGGGCGTCGACGAGGTTTCACGAAGCCCACCCGCTACTTGCGGCGTCGGCGTGGGCGGAAGCGGGGGCGGGGGTGGCGAATGCCTGGCGACGTGAACCGGCAGCGCCGCAGGAAAATTTGCTCTGCGCTGCCGCAGCGGCGGCGGCGGCGGCAGCTTGTTGTTCGCTTACTAATACATCCGAGCCCTGGGAGAGGGGCCGTGTTTGTCGGTCGGGTCAGCGGCGGCCTGCCGAGTGTACCGGGGCTACGAGCTTTCTACATCCCCCGCGCCAAGTTGGCTCGTCGCGAGCTCCAGTGCAGCGGCTGCCTCCGCCGCCGCCGCCGCCCTTAATAAGCAGTAATTATGTTGGCGGCGGTGCCGAGGGTTTAAACGTAATTGACCAACTGCAACAACAAACTAACTCGCGCTGTTTCCCTGGCTGCGCGCCACCGCCATTGTAACGTGGGCGGAGGCCGCCGCCGCCGCCGCCACCCCCGCGCCGCCGCCAAGGGCGAACGATGGCCCAAGCCGAATGGCTCGGCGGCGGGGGCGGCGCCAGCAAGTGCAGGCAATGGTTCAGGAGGCGGCGTCTGTGGAGGCCATGACAGCAGAGGCTGTGGCCGTAGCGACGCCGAGATTGCCAAGAACGTTGGTTCGCTCAAATACGCAACACCAAAGAGCATACTTGGAAACAGTGATGGGTTTATTCGTGGAAACCTACAGATTCACATGTATGAGTAATTAATTACATAATTGTCAACATGTAACTTGTTAAATACGAGCTGATTGCGAATTAATGAGTCATTAAAGAATTATAACTGTACAATAAATAGTACGGTAAGTGGAACGTCTCGCGAAAAATAATTTTTTTGTTATTTACGTTAGTAAACACGCACTTAGCCCCTTAGCAACCAGCCATCTAAATACTACTTTAAGAGCGCGTCCATAGCAACGGCCGCTAAAATATTTTTAATGGACTCTCAATCATTTTAGCGGCCGTTGCTATGAACACTTCCCAGACATTTTTCCAAATCTGCTTGCATTAGTAGAAAAAAACATTCAACTGTCTGATCACAAACAAAGCATCCAGTACCACCAACCCTTGCTACAGAAAATCAAGAGTAATGACAATTCTGAACTCGCGAAAGTGATAAAAGTTTATTTTTAATAAGCGATAAATAAAATAACAAAAATCATTGTATGTAACTCGTCCTCTATTAGTCTTTAAGGACTTAGCCGGAAGGTTAACTACTCGGCTTCGCTATCGCTCCGCCTCGCAGTTAACCTTCCGGCTGCGTCCTTAAAGACTCGTTTAAAGGACTCGTGACATAAATATCTATGAACGGAAAGTATCCAAATACTAACACCTTTATTTGTTTGTATATGTACTTGAACTTTTATTGTTTATAAACGTAATTAATTCTTGAAAATTTTGTAACGATACTTTAGTTCAAATATTTAATGACATATATTTGAGCTAATTAATTAATAATACTATTAAGCCCCTTTTTAATTAAATCTATTTTTTATTTTATATTTAGTTAATGAATTAGATAATAGGCGATGGAAATATTAATTACTGTGTTACCATTACCTTCATGGATACATCTGCATCAGCAGTAAATTCGAAATTAAAATATTACGATAAATGACACAGACATATCGGATATTGTAATAAAAGTTCCGTATGTTAACACAAATTGTGACGAGAAAGTGTAGCGAGGGCAATATAGCGATGATCACCGAGCCTATACATGAGGGACAGTAGGTAAAAAAGGTGAGGCGACGATTTCAGCAAAAGTATCATTTAAAATTAAAGTAATTAAATATAATGCACCGTGTTGTCAGTATTAATAGCAACAAGACCAATTGGCTTCTTCTTTGGTTTTTTATGAATGGGCGTATCGATATTATTTATTTATGTTAACACAAATTGTGACGAGAAAGTGTAGCGAGGGCAATATAGCGATGATCACCGAGCCTATACATGAGGGACAGTAGGTAAAAAAGGTGAGGCGACGATTTCAGCAAAAGTATCATTTAAAATTAAAGTAATTAAATATAATGCACCGTGTTGTCAGTATTAATAGCAACAAGACCAATTGGCTTCTTCTTTGGTTTTTTATGAATGGGCGTATCGATATTATTTATTTACCTATTTTTTATTACAACAAGATTAAGAAGTATGTTAACACAAATTGTGACGAGAAAGTGTAGCGAGGGCAATATAGCGATGATCACCGAGCCTATACATGAGGGACAGTAGGTAAAAAAGGTGAGGCGACGATTTCAGCAAAAGTATCATTTAAAATTAAAGTAATTAAATATAATGCACCGTGTTGTCAGTATTAATAGCAACAAGACCAATTGGCTTCTTCTTTGGTTTTTTTATGAATGGGCGTATCGATATTATTTATTTACCTATTTTTTATTACAACAAGATTAAGAAGTATATTGCTACATTCGTAGAATAAAATTTTACCCCGTAAAATGTAAAACGTAATTGTGGTATTCTTGCGTTCTCTTTACAATTTTCGGCTTATTTATTAGATTTACCAGTAACGTATAATAGTCAGCTAAATGACTTATTAATTGACTATTGACGAAATTGATTACATACAGCTACAGTGACATACAGAACCAACTACCACGAATCAAATATTGAAGATGAGAAAGACGCGTCTATCATCTAAATGACTTTTTAATTGACTTACAGATATTCTTATTTACATAGTGGGCACTTGGGCCTTTTATGGAGGTTTTTAGTTTGGGAAGTTTTGCACAGATTATTAGCAAAATAGCTGAAACACCCAGACTTGTTTCAATAATTGTATAATATATATTAAATAATATAATTAAATTCACTTCGACAGGCTGCAGGCTCGGTGAATAAGCTAAGAGGTAAACTGTCTGAAAATAAGATATGTGTTCTACTGAATTCACCTGATCATTCTTTACATTTTTGCAGGCAAACCAAATTACTTCTGGGTCCTGAATAATAATCGTCCATAAGATACTTATGAACATTATTCATTTCATAAAATCATAACCCCTAACATGATAAGTAATGATTTTTACTTTCTCGCTACCGCTTACGCAGTAGAGTTATGTAATGGTGCGCGAAATAACGGCGAATTTTCGGCAGAAAAACTCACATTACAGGACCCTGCTTACGAAAAAGTGAATAAATCCAGTTGCTACATTTAGAAAAAAATTTTTAACACGTAGTGTAGCCGGAATTAATGTTTTCTGGGAGTTTGAACACAAAAATCGAATGACAGTAAAACGTGTGC
>BLKR01015664.1:0-57586 GCA_011170035.1 Teleogryllus occipitalis
GCTTGCGAAATTTCCCTCAACCAGGTATCGCGCAGCGGGGCACCGCCCCAGCCGGGACAAGCTCTAAGCAACCGACCGGTCTCCTGGAATATGTGGTAGTGTAAGTGTGTGTGTAAGGGGAGAGGATAGGACAATGAAGAGAAAGGAACGATTGGGCGCGGTCCGTGGCCTATTTGTTAGTGTACTGCTCCGACATTAGCGTGCTGTTGATCGGACAAACCACGGATAACTACCGATCAGAGCAACAGGCCTCTAGAATTCTCCTCCAGATACTCTGTCGTAAACGTGATAAAGAGAAAGACAGTAATGCTCAGGAAACTAGGAATGCTACAGAATAGCACATATTTTCTCGCAGACTTAAATTTGGCACAGACTTTAGTTTTCTAAAATATTTACTCACAGCTACCTTTTCGGTGTTGCCCTACTCTCTTCCCAGCTGCTAACATTCCATGCCTAAAAGACATGTTTTTTTCTTATTTTCTCAATATTTCCGTCCTTTACCAGTGTAATTCAAATATAACCTGAAAAATATTATAGAAGGGTTAAACATGAATCTACATGCAAAATTTAATTGAAATATTTGGAGCCGTTCTTGAGGAAAACAATTTTAGGGGTTTCTGAAAATGCACTATAGTGACCTTTTCACAGAAACTTTGAGTTTTTTACAAACTTCGTCTCAAATCACATAAAGCGATTGTACTCAAAAAGTAATGATGTATTAAACACTCTCGTTAAGTAAACATTAACGATATAAGAGAGATACATAAAATAACAGGTATAAATTGTAAAAATCAAAAGAATACATCAAAATGGCGTTTATATCATGTATTCAGAGAATTAAGTAAAAAATGTTTAAAGAAATAAAATTAGCCATTTTTTATAAAATTGCCTTTATTCTCGCAAAATTACACGAAAATTGCTCATATTTTGAACAAATTGTACATGACCTCGGTTAAAGATCTACTTTTGAAGAATAAATGTAATTCAAAAGAAAAATCTCAATTCAATATTGCAGTTGTAGGATGACGCCCAAAAAAGGTTGCTTGCACAATTTTGCCGAATTTTGTAGTTTTACGAAGATTCAACAAATTCAACGACAATGGAACTTGCGCCACTTTTATACACGTACTTCGTTCTACCCAATTTCAAAAATAATCCAAAAAATTGGAGCCATATTTGAAAAAATTGAAAATGTCCTTTCCGATTCAAGTATCCTCAAATATTAAAATACTGTCTTCATATTCAAGGACCCGTGACATTACAGATTGAGACAGATCGATTAGGGAATATTAAATTTGGTGAAAATAAATCTTATGGTTTATCCACTGCCATTGTAAGAACAGAGTTAAATACACTTATAAAAATGGCTTAGGTCCTATTTCCACGGTTAACTCTGAAGTTTCGAAAATTGTAAAATTTTGAATTTTTTCGGCCTCTTCCCACAACTACAAAATTGGAGATACAGAGTTCTCTTCCAAATGAAATTTATTGTCCATAAATATCTCTTTTATTTAAGGTTAAGTAGATTTTTTGAAAATTTAGGTAGTTTTCGTGCAATAGTGCATTTTATATTTGCAATTTTAAAAAATAACAAAAACAAGATTTTCTCATAAACAGCCCCAAGTTTTTTCTTAAAATTTTTGGTAGGGATAGTACCAAATGCACCCTATCTGAAGACATAAACACCATATTGTTCTTTTTTTCAAAAATTACAAAAATGTAATTTTTTTCACTTGTTTCTCACGACGGTAATATTTACATTAGAGGCAATTTCTTCCCGTTATTATATTTATGAGTACAGTGCTTTAAATAATGTCAAATAAAGTTTCTCGAAAACTCACCTGTTTTCTGTAAAAATTAGCTAAAAATTCCCGGAAACATTCAAACGCCATTTTCTTAAAAATGGCTCCAATATTTTTTTTTTAATTTTTCCAATGGATAGTGTTAATTGCTCTGTTTAATATATTTGTTCATTTTGGTGTATTCTTTTGTTGTTGTTTTTCAGAAATTACACAAATGTAACTTTTTTGTGATGTCTCTCACGCCGTTAATATGCACATTTCCATCGATTTGTATTCATTATTACATTTGTGAGTGAAAGTGCTTCAAATGACTTCAAATAATTTTTTTCGAAAACTCAATAGATTCCAGTGAAAAATAGCTTAAAATTTCGCATTTACAGTAATGCTTAATCACCATTTTCTTAAAAACAAAAGCTCCAAAATGTTCAATGAAAATTTCTATATTCGTCGAGGTTTTAGTATTCTTTAATATTCTTGAAGTCATATTTCAGTTCTACTATTAAGATACCGAAATGTTGAGAAAATGTCAAGAAATGTATTTTCGGACAAGACTTTAAAGTCAGTCCACACCAAGGAAATTAGAAAAATTTGCTACGAGAAAGTCTTTGCCATTCAGTAACACCTCTAGTTAGTTATTGCGGATCAACAAAACGTAGTTTCTGACTACACAGTGGGTTAGGGAAGTAATTTGATATATATGAGAACAAGAATCCTTTTTTTCGTATTAGAGATGTACAATATGAATTTTGCTGCAGTATTACATAACTTTCTCTTTATTACGTAGTAGGCAAGAAAGTAAATAGTGGTGCAAAAGAACGGCACAAAATTTCAAGGCTAGCTTGTTTTTTACTCTATTTAGTCTGGACATGCTTTTGGATTTTGCCCCACCCTTTTTCCAGCTGGCTTCTAATGCCGCCAACTGTCATTCTTTCACATTTTCTCAATTATTCGGTCACGTTATTCAGTACATTTAGCTCCATTTGTATAAAAGCTTTAAGATGCTTTGAAGAAAATGTAGTCTGAGCGTTTCTGAAAATGTAGAGTATGCATTTTCAACTCATTTTCACAGAAAATATTTGTGTTCTCCAGAAACTTTGTAAAGCTTCATTAGAATAACTTGGACTTTCAAACGCAATTATGTATAGTGTAATGACCCGGTGAGTAGCCACTACAGAAAGGGGTTTACCGTCACTCCGGTAATTGATGAATGACAGGTGCTAAATTTGTTTAATGGGCGCCAAGCGTGCATCTTACCTGCCATCCTGCTCCGGCATTGAGAAACTCAGGGTTTAGGTGCTCTGGGTCGAAGGGATGCATTACGTCTACTCGCTATTTTAATAATACACAGATATTTATAAGGTGTAACCCGTCGTAAGTAGCAGGAACACGTTCATTGACAAATAGAAAGTTCTTTAATGCAATTTGAAATTACTATTTTCTTAAACTTCTCCAGCCCAAAACTGTGGTTTGAATTAAATGGAGATGGGCAAATGCACAGAAATAATGATGGCGATGATCAGATTACCTCACTTCGGTGGGATTGTACGCCCACAGGCCTTTAGCGGTCAATTTCAGCAGGATGTTCCAGCGGAGCAAGGTTGAAATGGCTCCGTACTCATCACGAACGGATCTCGTTCTCCCGTCGACTGTCCGGTAAATCAGCAGCCGCCGGCGACCAACTGATGAACACGACTGACATCACTCGCCGCCTCGTCCGCGTTCACTCGCCCTTTTAATTACTTTGAGTGTGTCGGCCCACCATACGGAATTAATTCCGATTGAATAAACATGGACAGTCGGATCGCTTAAGCCGGCAGGTACTGGTCAGTCGCACGACAGAAGATATTTGACTTTAATTACTTTGAGTGTGTCGGCCCACCATACGGAATTAATTCCGATTGAATAAACATGGACAGTCGGATCGCTTAAGCCGGCAGGTACTGGTCAGTCGCACGACAGAAGATATTTGACTCCGCCACAATTTGCCTAAGTCTAATCTTATGAAGTCCTTCTTTCTCATGTCACTAACTCAAATCTCCATAACGAGTGTGTGCTCTCACGTTTCTTCAACGATTCTCTGTTAAGTCTTTTCTAATCTTTCTCTACAAGTCTCGGTTAAGTTCTTTTATAACCTTTCTCCACGCGTCTCTGTTAAGTTCTGTCCCTGCTCTCTCAAAACCTCTGTTGCTCGCTCGCTTTCTACTCCCCATCCCATTTGGAGATTTCTGTGCTGTCACGTGCGTGATGCTTTGCCTCTGGTTGGTTCGATCATCAGACATCTGGAGTCTTCCACTGATTTTTTCTGTCGATTGGCGCTAGGCAATCCCTTCCCTCAGCGACCTGCTTTGCTACGTTTTTAATTGGTCGCCTTTGTGGGACCAATGGACACGTGGCTTTATCGGAGAAAGTGAGGCAGTGTTGGCTGTCAGCTGATTATTTTATGATGCTCCCCTTAGAGATTAACAGGTCACTGACGTCCCCAATGTAACTGTTCCGGCACTCAATCCGACGATCGCCGGGGACAAAGAAAGAGGCGGGGTGGAAAGGGCGCCTGGGGAGTCTTTGTACGCCTAGCCCTTGTTCTTCTCGTTTCTAGAGGTTCCCATGACTTTTTTATTGCGTTAGATCTATACGAAAAATTCGCTTTCCTCTGTACTCTATCCAGATTTTTTCGGTGTCACTTTCTGTATGGATCCCGTCATGCCACTCCGTATTCCATGAGAGGGCGAACCAGCGAAAGATATGCTAATTCTTTGGCGTTTGCAGAACTTTTCTTTAGAATTCACATTACAAAATGCAAGGACATCCACGTTTTTCTTACTACCTGATTTATATGCTTCTCCCACCCTAATTTACTATCTAGATGAATGCCTAGATAGTAAATTTTGCATGATGAGACTCTTGGGATGATGACCTCACCTAAATATATGCTTCTCCCACCCTAATTTACTATCTAGATGAATGCCTAGATAGTAAATTTTGCATGATGAGACTCTTGGGATGATGACCTCACCTAAACAATAGTCTGGTTCCTCATAATTTCGCCACGCCCGAACGTTATTGTTTTGCTTTTCGATCCGTTAATTCCCATGTCATTTTTTTCAGCCCAATCACGTAAATGTTCTAAATCCTGCTGTAATATTTGTTCGTCAGCGCTACCTTTGATTTTTCGGTATACCACACAATCGTCGGCAAATAAACGCAACTTTGATTGTATGTTTACATGGAGACCATTTACGTACGCTAAGAAAAGTAATGGCCCTAAAACACTTCCCTGTGGAACCCATGAAGTAACAATAGCAAGTTCATATCATCTATATAAACATATTACACTGCATTCAGCACTAACGGAAGAAAAAGTTTGAAGGAAAGATTTGGCGCCGTTTTTGATAAATCATGTTTTCAATATTTTTAATATTGCTTGTATTTCACTGGGAAATGGGCTCAAAATTGCGCATTTTCAGATATGTTTGAACGACATTAAATTCATCGTATACTTGTACATCCAAAGTATGCATTGTTAACTTATTCAGACTGGTTAAGAAGTACTTGAAAACATAAGAAGAGGAAATTTGGTGAACCACAGTCAGTATTATTATTTTGAAACCACTGCATATTGAACGCTTTTAAACATTCTCTCAAAATATCTTTGAATTTTGGGTATTTAATTGTAGAGAAGGAGAGAGAAAACGTTGAAGGGTTTAACTTTTGGGTTTCATCTTTCCAGATCGCAATCGCCACCCTACTCCACGATGGAGCCACGTTGGAGCGCCACGTTGGAGCGCCAGATACAAGGCCACCCTAATTTTTATGTCCTGGCCGAATAGGACGTGGCATGGCACATCAATTGCCGTACCTTTCCTAAGTACAGGCAATCGTCTTTGAGTAGGGGGCGGATTTTAGCGAAATGTCACTTTTCTTTTCACTTTAGACCAATACCTTTTAGTATAGACATTAATTTTATGCTATGACAAAAGGAAATGACCCATTTTTTATAAGTTATTGTTTTGCATTTTTCGTAGATTTCTACTAACAAGTCATTTTTTATCTTTTTCCGTCATTTTTCAAGCATTTTTTGCTGATTTAATCGATTTTAATAACGTTTTCATGGCACTTGCTTCAAATAATGTTTACGAGATGCATCAAATGTTCTCCACAAAATTCCTGAGTAGCCTTTTCGATTTCTTCGCTCAGAAATTGTAAGTACGCAATGCTAAAGTTGTATGTAATCTAAGGTTCCTGTGACGCCTATCAGCACCATTGTCTGTTCGGCCGATTTCGCGATACCAAAAGACAAGACATTTTAGTATAGAACAGCCCAAACCAAATTTTTCAAGCTGAGTTCACTTGAACGAAAGGAAGAGGTCTCCATTTCATAAGTAACATACCCAACAGCTTCAGTTATTCACCCGAACAAGTTTCGATTAATATTTTGACGTCTTTTGTTTGTTTGTTTCCGTGTGCATCACACTCCCAGTGAAACGTCCTGTGATTTCATAACAACACACATTTCGTTGGACGAGAGCCGAGCTGTGAATGTACCTTACCTCTTAGAGTTGTGATCATTACATGTGAACTGCAATATAATGCTAATATACTCAGGAGTATGACTAATATTCTAGGGAGTATGGTAGTGTTTTGAAAATGTGTAAAATTCTTCCGAATGTTTAAAACAGACATACTGGATATTTTGTATAAAAACTAATATATCAGTTATTTGATCAATATTAACTAATTCGACATATTCTCAAAAGACAGACGGGGAATTTATTAAGGTATTTATTTACTCAGTTAAATTCACTCTCTTGAAATGTTGATAATTTGTTCAAGGTTTCCATGGTAATATCTTATCATTTAAATTAGTGCATGTGTTAATTGTTTAAAACCTACTGGAGCTACAACACATACTTTTCGCATTAGTAACTGATAAAATACTACACGTTCTATCATTACGAACATATCTCAGCCATCACTTGTAAAAATTAATACAAATCGGGCACATAAATGTGTGCTTCGTACTTTACGTGTACTTTGCTCTCCTCGAGGAAAGTATACTAAGAAATAAATGTTCCTTTGTATAGCCATCAATCGAACTGTGCTTTGTTCAAATTGATAATTCAAAAAAATACTACCCCCCAAAAAAGCGAAAACTACCCTTAAAATGAAAAAAAATTATATAAAATGATTTAAAAACTAATATTGAGTAATAAATTGCACAGAGAAAAAAATGCATAGCTTCAATATTAAAGACGTAAGACAGACTCGGAAAATATTAATATTTTTTTATTGAAATCAAAACTACGCAAGAAACACTCATATTTTGTAATAATATTGCATATGGCCTAATTAATGATCTTTAGAAGAACAGAATCATTACATAAAAACAAATTATTTCATCAATATTGTAATTTTGCAATATTAAACTTTCGAAAATACAGAGAGTTCACTGAAAATCAGATCGGAACCTTTTGATAAGCATATTTTGCTGTATTTCAGATTTTAAAAATTCAAAAAGGGGAAAAAAAAGGTTTGGAACGGAATTTGATGAATTATTTTTTAAATTGCCTCTATCTTTGCGTTAACTTACGCCAAAACAACTCTTATTTTCGAAAACTTGAACATGATCTTTTTTTAAAAATTGGTTTTCGAAGAACTTATTTCATTTCTGAGGAAAATGTCGATCTTTAATGGTGTTATTGTAAGAAGACTCCAAGAAAAATTGAACGTTTGCGATTTTCGAAACTTTGTGACAGTAAAAATTAAGAGAAATTATATGTGCAATGGGCAATGAAAGTTTTATGTAGTACCTAAGATGAGTGATAACAACTTTTGGGGAAGGGACTGTGTGTGATAGGTGGAGAAGGAGAAAGAATTCTGGGATAAAGTTTTTTTGGAAATTCAAGTTTATATGTAATTGCCTACCGTAACATAGAATTACATTAACATACATTGTATTTTTTATTGATAACACCTACAGGATTCCCGGACACCCGTTTCATTAATTGCACAGAGGCCCATAGAAGTAGGTTGCTGGAGAAAGGGAAACAAAGAAGATTCATAACATCCATTTTAATCCTAAGAAGATTCGCACCCGCAGTACGGAAGTATAAAAATAAAAAATAAATTAAAATATTTTGAATTTTTGTTTCAAATTAATCAATAAAATTAATGTGTTCTGTTTCCTCATCAAAAAATGTATACGAACAATGTTTTCTTTTAAAATTTTTGTACCGAATAAGTAGTAGTAGCTGAACAAGAAGAAAATGTAGAGCAAGAATGAGAAGAATATTTACAAATGCAGAATTTTAATGAATCTATTGACAACTGTTTTTGAAATTGTTTATTGTTGATAAACCATTTTAGCATTCATCGTAAAAATACAAAGTAATTTCTCTAATTTTTGAATGTGCAGTACAATTTCTATAACTTTTGAATATGAGTAGTTAGGTACCACACCTTCCTTAATTTAACAACCTAATTGGTAGAAGTATAATATATTTGAATACATTAAGAACGATTATAATAGTTTTAAAGTGCTTATCAATAAATGTAGTTTTAATTTTCTTGCAAACATTTTATTTTCGATTGTTTTGATATATTTTAATGTCAAGCGTCTATCATCACCGAGACTCAAATTTTTAATTGAAGATACGATTTGTGAAATGAAATGTTTATAATTTACTAGTTATGAGCAAATTTAAAGCAAAAGAAATTTGGGGTCGATTAAGAAATTCTTTAAAGAAAATAACTTGGATTGACATTTTCAGGGATTAATTTTAATTTTCCATATTTTGAATCTTACAGAGTATGTCATCTGTATAAAGTACGATATTATTATTACACCATTCTTAATATTGTTCAGTCTTTCAACCTGATTCGTTACATTGCTGAAAAATACTGAAAAACAAAATAATTTCTATAGTGGGCTCCTGAAAATGATATTATTTTTTGTTTTTTATTCTTCTAAACAGTTAATTTGAAGACAAAAACTCGGAAAACAATTTTATATTGGCATCATTAACCGAAGTTTTTCAAATATTATGTAGAAAACATCAATTTACATTCACAACTTTCTTGAAAAGCCTGATTTTCGACATAAGAAGAAATTTTGATGCGACTAGTAATGAATATATTTTATATACAGTATTTATAAACATTATAACAGAATTGGCAATGTGACAAACGAAATGGAAAATAAATACTTTCTATTGTTTAGAATTATATAAAATTAAAGTAAAATCACATTTTATTCTCCAATCCAGATGCACTTACGATTACCATTCAACACTTGTTATACCTTTAGCAATACCACCTACCACTACGTAATATTACGCTTAATGAATATCGTCAAAAGTTGAAATATGTCACCAATTAAATAGCAAACAATCCTCCATTATTATTTTGAGGTCATGTCCATAATGGTTGGTTTTCGAAATCACAAAGTTGGTGTTCTCACTATGACAACAACATTATGAACACTGTTACAAGCTATAATATCTCTGGATCTAAATAGCATCAAACAATTCACCGTATTCATTTTGAGGTCCCGTCCGCAATGGTTGGTCTTCAAAGTTCTCAAAGTTGGAAGAATCATCGTCTCCAACCACTTTGGGGGCGAATGGTGGCTTCTGCATCTTGTTAAGCACCGCGTCCCAATCGAGTGCCGCAAACCATTGGTGGCCTTTGATGTCCCTCGCGCCGCCTTTCAAATTCCCGAAGCGTTTGGTTCGATCCGTCTGCAGCAATCGGGGCACCAGGTCTTTCAGTGCCTTGGAGAAATGGCCCGGCATGTTGAATTGCCCTGCCACGATTTTTTCGTAGATTCTGATAGGTTCATTCGCAAAGAACGGAGGGAAACCAGCATTCATTTCGTAAATGAGAACTCCCAGAGCCCACCAATCCACAGCGAAGTTGTATCCTTTGCTCATTATGATTTCGGGGGCGAGGTACTCGGGAGTTCCGCATAAAGTCCACGTTCTGGTTTCCAAGATTCTCTTACAAAATCCTAAATCTGTTATTTTCAGGTAACCGTCTCTACAGAGAAGAATGTTTTCTGGCTTAAGGTCTCGATAAACTACTCCCAAGAAATGAAAATATTCAAAAGCCAAAATCACTTGCGCAGCATAAAATCTGCTTAAATTTTCGTCAAATTTGTTCCTGGAACGTAAATGAGAAAACATCTCTCCACCGTTTATAAATGGCATGACTAAATATAAATATACATTGTCTTTAAAGAAAAAATCTAGCCGTACGATGAATTCGAAATTTAGAGCGTACAATAACTTTATTTCACTTATTGTATGCTCCACTTGTTTCAGCTGTACTATATATTCTTTCTCAAGAACCTTCATTGCAAACGGTTTCTTCGATCTTTTGTGAGTAACAAGTAATACTTGTCCAAAAGATCCAGTGCCTAAAGTTCTCTTCCTGGCAAAATCTTTCATTTGAGCGTTGTTGGGAACTTTTGCTTCAAATTTTCCTTCGAACTCTTTTCTTGCCGTTGTAAGATATTTCTCAAAATCTTTTAAGTGCTTCCCATATTTCGGATTGTTTGCCATTATCAATAAGGTATTTGAAAGCCATAATTCCAGGGTTCTCGTCCAGGGTATCAGAACCTTTATAGGGTTTCAAGATTTCTTGAAGTAAAACTTGCTTTAAACAATGACCTGTCTTCATTACATTGCCGTTTAATTAATTGACAGTTTTGTGTAGTAAAAATAACTGCACAGTTATCTGCAGCAAAAGGATATTAAATTTCATTACATTACATAGTGTAACATCAGAAGCTGACATACAAAATTATTTCTCTCCCGCATTGCTGAAATTAAACAACTGGTGTACTTACTTGATGCACGAAGGCATGTAGCTAATTTCCTCATTGCTCAAATTTTCTTCATTTTTATCTTGTTACAATTACACGTTTTATCAAAGAAAAACTGGAAACAAAACTATTTGATTAACTTTAAAGGGAAACTTCCAATGTTTTTTATCTCCAAAGATATACCAATACTTATGTGTCAACCACAATGTTACTACACAATGGTAGTTAGTAAATGTCACTGAGTATCATAAGACGGAGTATGTTCAGTAGCACGTTTTTTGTAGTCGGAGAGCAACATTCGTGTTCATTGTGGTTTTCCATAGGTCAGATTTCAACTGAACAGTAACGTTTTCTTTTATCAAATATAAATAATTATTCAGAATTGAGGAGTAATCACAAATATTTCACACCGTAATATTTGCATCTATGCAACTTAGTGAAGTTTATAATCATAAACTATTATTATTCCATGAAATTTTTATACAGCAGTCAAAGAGTATTATATCGAACATTTCAGGGGGCTTTGACATTACTTTGACCATTATACACTGTATGCCAAAATTACACATAGGCTAGTATCTATTTATTTATGAAGAAATGCTTAATTTTTGAGTGAGTTTTGGAAACCAATGACAAAGATGTAAAATGATTGTCTCCATTTTACACAGTAATCACTTTCAGTCACTGGCATCTTCTCAATAAAGGAGCATGTCTGCACTGCAACAAAAATGTTTCGCTATTTTTCATCTTCAGTAGCAAGTAAAAGGTGGTTTGTGGAAGCTGAGGAGAAGCTTTTTATCTTAGTTTTACAAAATCGTATTATTTGCAACTTAACTACGTGATATATATTTGCCTCAATTGTTTCACAAGCACAATCATCTCCATATATATATATATATATATATATATATATATATATATATATATATATATATATATATATATATGTACAATACAGTATGTAACAGTGTTCATACACGTATGCCTAGTTTGTAACAAACTTTTTGTACTGGTTATTGTGACAGATCAAGTCGCCTCTATTTTTTCTCATTTGACAAAGAAAACAAAACCCATTAATAACAGTTTATGTTCATTCAAATAAAAACCAATGTAATAAAAGTATGGTGTTTATCGTACAAAAGTCATATTTGTAAACAACCAAAAATTAAAATACTATAATTAAAAAAATTAAGAGAAAACTAGTGATGCTGCAACAGAATATCGCTGGTCTACTTGCAAAACCACGAACGTCAGTTTTCAGTAATTTTTCAGGATACCAAAAGAAATTGATTTGTGACTCCAAAAGCCAGTGAAATAATGAGTACTTTCAATTGCCCATAATGAGCACTACAATGCGGTTTTGCCTTCTGAGGGTTCGTTGGTGTGTGCCAAACAGTCAGATGAATCCAACGGAATGAAAACTCTATTTTCGTCAATTTCAGGTTTTGCAAGTAGACCACTCATATATTTTTCGCATTATTTATAACGGTTACATAATAGTATTACAACACTAGTTGAATCCGTAAAATGTGTGTAACCCGCACAAGTATTTTCGAGGAGAAAAGTTGTACATGACGTTATTTAAAAACCAATTTTGAAGAACAGATCACGAAAATATATTTTCAATAATGTAGTCGGAGGACGTCAAAAAATTTAGTTAAACTTGCTCAATGCGGAATCTCAAGGAACCATATTTTTTTCGCATTAGACAAGATTCCGCATTTTGGATTGTAATGTAGTAGAATTTACGTTGGCTGAAATGTAGTATATAGTTAGGAACCCATTCATTCATGAGGACCAGCGTGAACGGTTCACACGAGTGAATCTTTGCGGATTTCCTCGGATTTTTTTTTTTTTTTTTTTTTTTTTGCGTGAGCGAGTTGCGTAGTAATGGACGTTTTAAGCGGAAAGCTGTTTAGTGATTTATGAAAAGATATTGTGTTTGAAATTAGAAGAGAATATGTCGTGTCATGTGCTTAAATAGCGCCGAGTGAATTTCGCCTTTACAGTAACTAAGCATAAAATGCATTGATTACTACTCAACTTTGCTTGAAATACATGACTAGAGCCGAGTGAACTTATAAAATATTTAAATAGTGCCAAGAGATCTTAGCCTGAGAAGTAACTTCGCACAAAATGCTTTGGTAATACAGGTTGGACAGACTCAAAGATGTTTTATGTTAACACGAAGGCCGACATCAAGTCTCGACCTCAACTTGGAGCTGCGCAACGAAGCGAAACTATTCAATTAAGGCCCATTCACAATGCAAACACAAACATAATCATGATACATAGACGTAAACATTAACATAAGTGATAGACTGAAGTATTCACAATATTGAACATAAACGTAAGCAAATTAAGAGTTTCTATTGGCTATGAGACATTCTAGTTTACTATTGCTTGGATGTGAGGATCGATTTCGAGATATCGACTGTGTCCATGAGGGGGCAGCTCTTGCCATGTATTATATTAGTTCGTCTATCGACTTATTTCGATATTCGATTTTGAGTCAACGTACTGTGATTGGTTCATTTCTTATTTTTGACATAAGCATAAACACAGAAGCTTGAAGCTTGCAAGTTATTAAGTTAACGTCTTACGTGTTATGCTTACGGCCATGCTTACGCGAACGCATTGTGAATGAGTCCGCTTATGGACGTAGTCCTAACTGTTATGTTAATGCCCTGCTTATGTTTGCATTGTGAATGGACCTTTACTGTTTTATTTACATTGAGTTGGATACAAATTATAAGATAAAAGATTGAAATTTTGGGAATCTGTACAGAATTTACAGGGCTGCAATTGGTATTTAGCCCTTTTTATGATTTGCATCAGTACATGAGATATTCTTAAAAAACGAAGGGAAAAAGTTTCTTTTCTATTTTTCCCTTCATCTTTGTTGATTTTAAGGGTCAAAATTGGATATAAAAGCCAGAAAAAATTCTGGAACGATCTTTATCGTTTATAGAAAATCGTACGGATAATTAATGTCAATATCAGTCAGCGTAATGTGGTTAAAAAATTACACAAGAAGCTAAAAATCACGTTTTTTTATTTGTTGGATGTACTCCGGGTAAATTGAGTTAAATCCTGTGAAAAAACTTTGTATTCTTTACACTTCAATTAACTAACAATAGCCTAATTCCGCCCCACAGGGGGCGTCCTCACGAGGACTGGACGACTCGAGAGTTGGGCGCTGCGAGGACGAAAACACTGGCAGAGTCTGCTTCTTCGGAAGCCTCTTCTAAATTATTTTCTTCTGTCTTTCATTTTCTTAATTAATGAATGGAGTTATTCAATAAATACAAACAAAAAAGACTGTTTTTATTTGTTTTACTAAACAGGCTGTTTTAGTTAGTAACGGTAATGCTACAAATGTTTTATTTTATACTCTGCGTTTGCTTATTCTACGTAGTAATGCATCTAATTTTTAAAAGTATATGAAATAGTTAAAATTGACTATGTATGTAATACATGCGTAACGATTAAGTTATGTTAGTACCCATTCAATGATGGTTAAGATTGGTGCAAGTAGTTTGGAATACATGTAATTTTGTTCCCTTAAATCGGATTGTCTGTTCGTATGTATGAATAGATGTGTCACGAATAACTGACAGATTTGATTCTTTATTCTTTTGATCTCAAACTTGGTGAAAGTCCCCAGTAAGATTTTATTTGTGTCCGTGTTGATCACGTGTTGTGCACGTGTTGACCAAATAATTTCATCCACAAGTTTGCAGTCCGACGATTGCATATGGCTGCGGAAGGTATATTGTTAAAAGACTTTCAGGGGGCTTTGCTGTGCATGATAATCAAGTTACTGCAAGTTCTATCTCACAGAAGCTGACTGCGTCTTATGAAATAAGGATTACGACAGATTCCTCATTTCTGAGTAGATCGTGCCTAGTTTTCATCTTATAAGTTCTAATTGGATGAAAAACTAAATGCATGAAGGTAATATAGAATTAACAAATATAATTTCGTACCGACACAAATTTTTTTACAGTAAAAATAGTAAAAATTGTGTCATTAACTGATTCAATTATCAAATAAATTCACATATTGGGCTCAGGAACATACTTTTCCTGTAATATGAAATAAAGATATCACCATTAACAACTCCATAACTGAGGTAAGTCGATGTTATTTATTATATGTTTAAATGGTTTTTAAACACAGTAGTACCTATATTGCTAACAGCCACTAGAAGTAAAAGCTTATTACGGTACGTTACTTTAATAGGTTGTGTGAATCTACGCGTCATCATCACCGAGAATTTTCGGTGAAATAAATTACGAAGGCATAAATATTAATTTTTCACAAATCTCTGTCGCATTGTAATATATCAAGAACTGATAAACTTGGCGTAATCGTCTCCCAAGACTTGAAAACTATCTACTGTGTCCAAATTGTAAAAATTTAATAACGTGCAGACGAAAGCAATTCATTCACGTACGTATTCATTTCTTTGATTTTGTTTTGTCTGAAAGTTCATATGTTTACTTGTATATCTGTTTCACATTTAATCTGAGCCAATTAATATCTTTTGAACATAGTGTTTTTGTAAAGTTATACTATTGGCCTGTTCTCATATTTCACACATTTTACACATGAAAAAAAAATTATAAGCTGAAATAGTAGCGATGTCTATTCACGATTGAATGTGGACTGTTTAAACACAAACATTTAAACACGTATTTTTATTTTTAATTAAAATAACAATAAATAAAAATATAAAATGGTTTTAAATAAACAAAAACAATAAAAAAATTAATTGTTCATTAACTTGTTCATTTCGGCGATTTTTGGCGGTTTTGATTTTCTTTTACGGTAATATATCTGGTCTTCGCTACATTCTTCGATTGGTTGTTGAAGACGAGAGGCACACCTTCCCCTCTTTAGGGAAAAGGAAAATTGTCTTAATGGTTTATGCACATTGTATATTTGAAGTCGACTGATGTGGTCAGGTTCTCTCGGACAAATGTGTGGCAGTCAATTCACAGACTATCTGACGTAGGGTACAACCATTGCAATGTCTTTATTTAAAGAAATTCAATAAATATAAGAATTAATTCCAAATTTTTCCTGTCAACCGTTCTTTCCACAAAATAACAGAAGACCAGATATGTTTGCCATAATAAATATAAGTACTATCAGTGGCGAATCCTGAACATTATTTTAAGTATACCGAACTTTATGAAAGCTACCTCTATCGTTGCCTTTTATTTTGAGCTTTTCTGAAATCCCAATACTATGAAATTCCGTCCTTAGTAATTGTTCTATTAAGACAATTACACAAACCACTAACTTCTGGATCATTAACACACTCCATTTTCCCAAATGCTTGAGAGAAGCGTAACTTACGAACGACCAGGACGAACGACCGCAATAATTTTGCGGTGCCTACCGACCGTCCAGACGCCCTCTCCCCGCCCTTGAAACATGAAGACCCATAGGTTATCGCGGCTGACATGCGGTGCAATCGCCTGCGCTAACGAATGGACAGCATTTAGAACTGATTGAAACCTCACTCTACCACACGTCATCGCGCTTACGGATGCCGGAGACTGGCTCTCAGAATCCAAACGGTTATTTTTCCGCATCTATTTTAAATGTTTTATTATCTCAATAACTTTTTAGATTACCAAACTTACGAAATATTTCAAATACACTTCGAATTACTAGGTATACCGGCGGTATATGCGGAGCATTGGAGAATTCGCCACTGATATTTGTACTGTTAGTAACGTCATTTGGTCGATAGAGAGCAAATAACAAACATGGTCTATTACCGATTCATTATGCCTTGTCCAACTTTTCAGATTCTTTAAAATTTCATCTCTAATCTTCAATCCACAGAGTTAATATCTGTAATTAAAATTCCCTTCCTGTCTTCCAAAAGCACTTCGCTGTGTGCCCCAAGTTGTCTTCCTGGTAAAATATTATTTCCCTCTGAATCTACACCTTCATCTGTGACATATGTGGGATCAATATATACATCACAATAGAGTATACTATATTTAAAGTGACCGAATCATCATCTGAAATTTTTACTATTTCCTTTGCTATTCATCCCCTGCAATGAATAAAGCATTCGCGATGAAGGTACCCTAAATGCCAGGAAATGCGAAAACATAACACTTTTATCACGGGTTGAATAATGAATTTCGTGTAACTGGTTAGCCTGAAACATTATGGTTCTAAATTTCGTAGATATTCTAGAACAATTTAATACAATTTTCAAATTTAATGTAATAATAGTTAAATGACAGCCTCCAGGGTGGCTCACGGATTGCGCACTAGCATCCCATTGTGTGGCCCCGGGTTTGATTTCCGGTCGAGGCAAAAATAGTGATAGCTTTCCATTAAAACAGTCTCAGTTTCTGTAGCTGAGGGACGAAGAAAAGCTCTGGCAGGCGGAGTTTACTTATTGCGGTGAAGGGAATACGTCATATCACTCCCCCCCCCAAGCGTGGGAATTAAACTAGGCATGGGGGACACCATTAGCTATACTGCGATTTTTACAGAGCTGGACCTCAAGATCACTAAATGCCCGTCACCACGGTAGCATTTAGGCACGGTTTTTCGCGTCTTTTTCAGTACTGCCGCAAAGTGTCGCATGCTCGCGACCGTATCAAGCAGTGCCGCAGATGAAGCGACTCTAGCGGCTCGATTGAGAAAGACGCGAAAAACCGCGCCTAAATGCTACCGTGGTGACGGGCATTTAGTGACCTTGAGGTCCAGCTCTGTAAAAACCGTAGTGTAGCCGAACAATCTACCCCGAATGTCAAATACGTAAATGAATTACAATTTAATTTGACTTGCTAGGTTCCATAGCTCCATGCGGCTGAGAGAAAAATTCCAAAATTAATTGCCTCCGTACAGTGATAAATCATATGATGAGGCAAACACACTTTACTTATGGTAAAAACTAACATTACGACAAAAGTACTCAACAAGACGTTACTTTGGTTGCAATAGAATGCAATATTGCTTGCAGATATAATTGAAGATAAGAACGGCTGCAAAAACGAAACACAAATTAAATGGGCTAATGATCTTTATTATTATTGCATGCTCCAGATATTGCAAAACTATACACACTATTCACCTTAATATTATAAAAAGAATTTACATAAATACAGTATGAGTCATTTAAGGTAAAAACCAGTGGTGTCACAGGCACATACTTTCTAGCATTAATTAATTTTCTAATTTTTTTGATCTGGCGAAGCTATTCATCTTAATGCAGTTTTTAAGAAAATGGCATTTAACCGTTAATGAACACGCGAAATTATAAGCTCTTTTTCAAAGAAAACTTTACAGAACATTCACTCATTGAATTTTCGTAAAACTTCATTGGAAATCATTTGAAGCACTTTTACTAACAAATGCAATAATGTTCACAAATTGCTGAAAATGTGCATATTAATGGCGTGAGAGAGGAGAATTCTAGAGGCCGGCCGATCGGTAGTTTTCCGTGGTTTCTCCGATCAACACCAGGCAAATGCCGGAGCAGTACCCTAACAAACGGGCGACGAACCGCGGGCGATCTTTCTTTCCTCTTCCTTGTCCTATCCTCACCTCTTACACACACCTTACACTCACATGCACTACACTACCACACATACCGGGAGACTGGTCGAGAGCATAGATCTTGTCCTGGCTGAGGCGGTGCCTCGCTGGTGGGAGATACTTGGTTAACCCCGCTAGCCGACGGTATGTCGGCGCCGGATCTGGCCAGCCAGCGGGGGAAGATAACCGCCACCTCCCGAGAAAAAACACGCACTACACTTACGGGACTAGCGACCGTAGAGTTGGCGCGCCCGGAATCACGAACGATCAATCGACTTACACTCAGTCAATGAGGATGCCAGGAAGCCAGTAGCTGACGCGCACGGAATCACTAACAGTAGGATAATGGATCACGGGATCGGTCAATTAATGAATTACACTAGTTTGCCAACGTTTCGGAATATTTAATTCCTTCATCAGGGCTTACTAATACATATACTGGTCAAACATAATGTTCCTCCACAGCACAACTCCAATACAGAGTTGCTGAAGCACACACGTCCATAGCAGGTCCGACCATGGCCACGGCCCGAAAGAAAGTGTTACTACTTATTAACGGTCGTGATTTCTACAATGGACTCACTAACAATGAATGAATGAATCAGGATGCCGAATCGCAATCGGGAGAGCAGCCTGTTCGAGCACGCGATCCCGCTGCACTGGATCGACGTCCTGCGGGCGGCAATCGCCGAGTTCCTGGGCTGCTTCTTCGTGAACCTGTTCGCGTGCGGCGCCGCGCTCGCCACCAACAACTACGGGCGCACCATGTTCCACGAGAAGGTGTACGCGCACTCCATCGGCAACTTCACCTACGGCCAAGACTACCAGACCACCGTCTCCATCGCCTTCGGGGTCGTCTACGGCATCGACGTGGCGGTAGGTGTTTGGCGCATTGGAAAAGTTTGGACACAAACAAATGTTTGGGGATTTGTTGGAGAAATTATTTTCACCGAGATAGAAATATTATTCTCTCAATAATTACAAATAGAAAAAAGAAACAAAAGATTTTGCTCACTCTTTTTTATACATCAAAAAGATAAAAATAAACGACAGGCATACAGAAAGAAAAATGTGAGAAAAACGAAGATATCGGGTTTCTGACAACTCAAAAGTCGATGATTAGTTAATTTGAACTAAATGGGACAGTTAATGGAATCGTCAGGGACAACTCATTTTGTTGGTCCATAATTTGGAGATTATTTTTTTCGTTTGACAGTTGGGGAATTTTGTTTCAGTGGAGAGGTTATTTGGGGAAATTCCGTAGTAGTGGTGGGGGAAGAACTCGCAACCCTGCTCAGGGCCATATGGGGTGGCTATGTGCACTGATAGGATTCGAAGAGGCGTGGTCCTATAGAATCGGTTCTGACCAGCGGACGATTTTGAGTTATTCATTATATTTGATTAAATGAACATGAAATTAAATTGGCTGCGGACAACGAGCATTTGCACGTCACTTTGACTCGTGCGAGGGTTGAGAAGTGCGGATATTTGGCCCAATGCACTGCGTTCGGGCCAGCGGGTGATTATTTTGAGAGGTTGGCTACGAACAAGTGCAATTCCACGTGACTTTGGGTGGTGTGAATAAAAATGAGCTATTACTTCTTTCTCGAGTTTTCAAAGCAATTGCTTCAAATTAGTGATGGGTCGATACGTGAATTTCTCGATACTCGATACAGTTACCTGTCTGAGAGCTTCGATACTAGCTACTCGATACCATACTACTTTAAAGGCTCTGCAGCAAAAGTGCTTCAATGAGAATTGGAAAGCTATATTTTGTTCTTCACACATGTATACATTTACTATTTTAATATTTAAAAACTATTGAGATGAACATACATTTTTTTCAGTTTTTAAAGATTCTTATTAAGGAAAACTTAACATTCCAACTCTTTCTGGGTCCATTCTGTTTCTTTTTTTTGTCACATATCAATCCGGCTGTACTGGAAAGTCTCTTCGAAAACACTGAAGCTGATGGAATGCACAGGTATCGAATAGCACTTTTTTTTTAAATTGGGGAGAGTAATTTTGTTTTTCCAGTACGATAGTACATTTGCATCAGGAGGAAGCAAGTTCGCACATTTAATTCATTCTTTTGTGCTGTGGTTTCGTATACACACCATAATATTTCGTGGTCACTCTTCAGAATATTCCTATAAAGAGACCACATGTCAATGCATTTTCTGGGGTTCTGTATTTGAGGATGCGTACAAAATAAATTAAATGAATTAAAATTCTGAACAATAAATGCTTATATAATTTGAAATTTCTAATGTAGATAATGAAAATGAGTTATTCGAAATCATATACAGTGATTTATTTTTTTAACTACTGAAATATCGGAGAATCGAAATCGTGATTAAAGGGTTTTTAATTTTCTTGTGGGCATGATGTATCTAGGTTCAAGATGCTTCATTACTTCCTTGAATCTATTATCCTCAATAATACAGATCGATTGATTATCTTTGCGTATCATGTAAGCAAATATTCTTGTTATTGCTTTTGAACAGTTGTCTCCTGATTTAAATTTGTTCTTTGTGGCCAAGAAAAACAACAATGAGTGTTGGTTGATTTGTGTTGAAACTTGATGATCTTGACAGGACAGGCCATGGGTCAATAACTTCTACCACTTTACTTGTACGATCTGCGACGATTCCAACGTCCGATGCAACATTATAAAATAGTCGTCTTTCGGTCCCTAAAATCGGTCCGACAAGGAAGTTTCCCAAAGCTGAATTGGTCGCGAATTGCGAGTTATCTCAAGAGATGATGACAGGCGCGAGTGGGATACAGTGCGGGGGCACAGCGCTCGGACGTTGCAGCGTTGGGTAATTTCAACGACTGTAAGTGAATCCAAACAGACGGGCACTTCCTTGTTGCTAACAGAAGACAAATAGGAGAAAGAGGAATATAAAGACGAAAATTCTTCCGTAAGATCAGAAGAGATGGGGAATGGCATAAAGAATTAAAAGTATCGAAAAAGTATCGAGTCATTTTTCGAAAGTATCGATCGCTAACGATACCATCCAAGTATCGAGGGTATCGAGGTATCGAAAGTATCGACGACACATCCCTACTTCAAATAATATGAACAAAGTACGTGAGCAATTTCTCTTATTTTGAGCCATTTCTCTATTGGTGAGTAACTTCTCGGCCGTAAAGTAATTGCTTACTTTTCGAATGAAAAAAATCTAGAATTTGCCTCTAGTGCGAAGCATTTACTTCGAATATTCGCAGCAGTCTCTACAGGTGGCTCAAATCGTGTTGAGTGGATAGAAGAAAGGTTATACACAACTGTTGTGAGCTGATTGTGAGGTTTTAGGTAATGAATGAATGCATGATGGAAGACTGCCTACAATTTCGCCAATGCACGTCAACTGTACCACTGAACCTAACGGTCGACACCATCAGAAACAACCACGCGTCGCGCGGTAACGTAGACAAACAAAGCAGACGAGAAACGACCAATCGCTACAGATCAGTTGGTGAGCAATTATTCAGAGAGAGAAGTAAATGCTCGAAGTTTCACGAAACGTGTTATTCATATGAAAAGCAAATTCCTTATGAGTAGTAATCCTTCTTATACTAGTGAGCAACTCCTCTGTAGGACCTATTTTGGGTCTTTTTCGTTACACCTATACCAGTTCACTAGACCAGAGATTCAGTTTCTTTGAAGCGAGAAATTCCGTTCACCCTAAAGGAATCGGTTCCCTACAATGTGAACGTTGTGATACACATCAACATTTACGCCGTACATTTAAACATTAGTTTTACATAACATTTCACTTGGAAGAGAATTTATTTTGAAGGGAGCACTCACTTTTAAGAATTTCTTATAAATAAATAAATAGACATTTAGAAAAATAACTCACCTATTATTTCACATTATATATTTTTGGAATGTGTTGTAGAAATGGATCTCGGAAGACAAAACACACTAATTTAAAAGTCTTACAGTGCAGAAAAAACACGCAATTCCACCTTTCACTTAACATTTGAAAATACACCAATTTCAGCAAACAACACGAGAACATCAACTAAACAAATTCACCATGCAAGCATACAAAAATGACGTAAATAAATCAAAGTGTGTAATATTAAAATAAATTATGTAATATTTCTTTTTCCTTGAAGAAATCTATTGCTTGTTCCTCCATTTTGAACTTCTCAGAAAGTTGTAAGAAATTCATATTGGCTCATCGTAATAAATTACAATTATTTAATAGTTTCATAAACAAATCAAACGTTTAATGATAAGTTTTTCTCATTGTGTCGGCGTGAAATTTCGTGTTTTTTGACCCTGTGAGTCTTTTAAATTGTTTGTATTGTACAATTCTTCCAATACGTCGCAAAAATATATAATGCGAATCAATAGGTGAGTTACGTTTTGTCTATTTAATACACTCTTTAAAAGAAATTCTCTTAAAAGTGGGTGTTCCCTACAAAATAAATTCTCATAAAAGCGAGAGAGGTTTATAAAACAGCGTGAGCGCCGGAGCGAGAGCGGAGGCGCGAACCAGGTCTTCAGAGCGAGGGCCGGTAGGCGAACTTTGGATCCGTCGGGAAGAGGCGTGAGTTATCACGTCGCGCACCACTTGGTGTCAAAATGCCTTGGTTATAAAATTGCGTTGGCAATAAAATTATATATCTAGCGTGAAAAATACGAAAATCACTTCACTAGATCAAAGGAAGAATGTCCACCATAAACTTCCGATTGACCAACTAGTAATATAAAATTAGTCGTATTGTGGGTTTGCGGTGGGTTTCGGAGCGGCAGTAGCCAATAGAGCACTAATAAATTAGTGATATAATAATAGAATTACTATTAAATTGTAGTGTATAAAATTAACGTTTAAAAATGTACCGCTTAAATGTTGATTGACTGATATCACAAGGTTCATCTGTTCACATTGCAGAGAATCGATTCCTTTAGGGTGAACAAAATTTCTTGTGTCAAAGGAACTGAATCTCTCGCCTAGTGAACTGGTATACGTATAACGGGAAAGGTCCCTTATTTTTATTCATATCACCATTTCACTCGTTTGAAGATTGAAAAGTGCGCATATTTGGCCAATACACTGGGTTCGGGGTAGCGGTCGATAGTTTCTACAGGTTGGGGGCGTGACAAAGATTTTCGCCCTTTTGTGCTGGTTTCTTTCGCAGGATTTCCAGTTGAATCTCTTTGACCTTGATCTGGGAAACACAGCGAACGATCCTCGAATCCCAACACAAATCGCGATTTCAATAGGAGGGAGGAGTCCCAACCACGATGCCTAGGATTCTGATATGTAAACACGTCTGCTCTAACAACTACGAGTCGCTAGATATGTAACCTGAGAAGCAATTGCCATTAAATATCCTCTTAACTGATAGACCCGCTAAGCAGCACAAAGATGTTGTAGAGAAATGGTCGTAATTTAAGACAATACGCAAAGTTTTGTCACTAATATTAGTTTTGGGTAGATTGGTTTCCAAAACGTACACTGCGTCACAGTTATTACTTCCTTTACAAATGGAAGCTTAATCGGGGACGCAAAGAAATTTCCTACTCTTCGCAACTTGCCGCTACTATTAATTTCAGCATTATCAGGAGGGCTTACAGTCACATAGGCAAGTTTTTTAGTGGTTTAAATTATTTTTGGAAACTGAAAATCATTGATATTGATTATGTGTTTTTAAAAATAAAAATACAAGTATAAGGAAATTTACCACAAGCGTTGGGTATAATTTGAGTGACTACAACATCTTTGGTTGTGAATAAAAAGTATAGGACTTTTCACTCGAAAACTGAACTTTCAGAGTACGTTTTGCAATTATTTGAAACATTTCAACTCTTAGTATAATACATTACAGAGTTATGACGAGTAATCGGCCTTAATTTGACAAGAAAATGTAAAACTTTTCTTTTTAAATACAAATATTGATGCGACCAAATATTTTTTCATATAAAGAGACAGATTGAATAATAGTTTCTGATTAAATTAATGTTCATATTTATTATTATTATTTATATCAATTAGATAAATTATCAAAATCTTCAAAAACGTCAATTAAATAAAACTACGCGGAGAACCTTGAAAGCCACTCCCCTGGGCGATGGAAATGACCTTTTCTTCCTTTGAATAGATGAAGGGTACCACGAAACAACCCCAGCAATTGTGCGGGCAACTGAAACTAGTCTCAGCCCATCTTTAACATTTCTCAGGTCCCCGAATCGCATTGGTGCTACTAAACGTAATTTTGCAACTAAGAAGTTGTGGCGTCTGCCACCGGTTAATGCATCAAGTGTGTGCCTCCTTGAGCGGCGCCGGTCGGGGCGGCGCGCGGGGCAGGCCAGTGGATGCAACGAAATGGACACTTACACGCACCAAAACGAAGAGGGAAAATAGCTCAGGGGCTTCCAAATGCCATATAGTGATAGTTAAAGTCTAGTAACATGAAAACTCGTTTGATGTCCATACAAATAAGTACAATGTAGCCTAATAGAGAATAAAGAATTCAGTCACAGCAGTCAAATGTTAGTTGAAATCAGTGATTGCGCGCGATGCAATTTTACCCGTCTGCAGTGCAATAATTAAATTATGAGAAACAAAGTTCTTAAAGTAGAGATTTTAAGCTTTAATCCTATTTAAATTAAACGTTTTTGTGTTAAAAGTTTACGGAGCTATGCGCATTTGAAAAGTATCTATTTCTATGGCTTTAACATAAAATTGGCCATATTCGCGCTAATGTCGCACACTGTTTGAGTCAAATAAGTAATGTTTAATGATCATGAAATTGATGCGATGTAACGTGGGCTCAGCCAAAACTCAGTTGATAAAAATTACATTAAACTATTTATTCGTTATTTTCTAAAAAGTACCGAAAAAAATGTCATGAAAATATTACAAGTCCGAGTTTGCAATGGTACAACACGTAAATTTTACGAGTTCCAGTTGCGCACCTAATGTGGAAATATTCTAAGTTGAAGTTCAATGTTCACTCTCACGAAATATCACAAGTCCCGATTTGATAATTAACCTCAAGAAAAACCGCACAAGCGATCCGCTCACCACCACGACACGAGTCGGAATGTCCTAATTCCCAATCTGGTCCACCCTTCAAAGCTCGCTGTGTTTTTCTATTGATTTTTCGCGTTGCTACGGTGTACCCTCTGCGTATCTGCACCATAGAAACCCACGTCTCAGGACGAACTCGCGTTGCTACGGTGTTATCTGCGTATCTGCACCATAGAAACCCACGTCTCAGGACGAACTCGCGTTGCTACGGTGTTATCTGCGTATCTGCACCATAGAAACCCACGTCTCAGGACGAACTCGCGTTGCTCCGGTGTCATCTGCGTATCTGCACCATAGAAACCCACGTCTCAGGACGAACTCGCGTTGCTCCGGTGTCATCTGCGTATCTGCACCATAGAAACCCACGTATATTGCAATATCTACAACATTTTGACCTTCATTTTCCTAAATAAAATGTTCATTATTTTTGGTATGTCACAATATATGTATGAGCTGCAAGAATAATGTATCCAAACGCTCATTAACGAGTAAAATATGTACACTGCAAGGCTTTTTTAATTATCACCAGGAATTCGAATATTTAATTACACATTTCTGCAAACTTCTCAGCTGACATGTGTTTAACTGAACTGTCACATTTGTTGACTATATTCAGATTTAAATGGAATGAAACTTATATTTTTCCAGCACAGAATCTAATAAATTGCGTCGCAGAATCAAATAAATAAATTACTGTGTACTTGGTTTTTCATTTTTCAGTTGTTTCAACATGTATCTGGAGGTCACGTGAATCCGTCCATTACTATTGGAATGATGTGTACCAAAAACATCGGCGTCATACAAGGGCTCGTATACATCCCGTCTCAGTTTGCAGGTGCTATTGCTGGATCTGCGATGTTGAAGGTAATACGCGTCAGTTAAAGTTATTGATTTTATGAATAATCAATGTCCACCTGATTTCCTGAGAGGAAATTTTGAAATTGTCTCATATTTTGTTTTGGGGCAATCATTGTACAGGATGTCCAGGGAGGAAAGGTTGAAACTTCAAAAATAAGCTCTTAAGACAATTTTAAGCACATTTTGTCTAATAAACTCCTTGGATATTCCGAATGGCTGAGCAGCATTAAAGCACTCAAAAGTTGGTTTGTAAAAATAGTATTTACATGAAAATTTGCACTTCATAAACATATATACACACCAGAAACATGTAAATTGTATATTACTTACAAAACAAATTAATATATTCTATGTGATCAAAAGTATCCGGACACCTGGCTGAAACGGACGTACAAGTTCGTGGCGCCCTCCATCGGTAATGCTGGATGCCAATATGGTGTTGGCCCACCCCTAGCCTTGATGACAGCGTTCACTCTAGCAGGCACACTTTCAACCAGGTGCTGGAAGGTTTCTTGTGGAATGGCAGCCCGTTCTTCACGGAGTGCTGCAGTGAGGAGAGATCGAAGTCGGTCGGTGAGGCCTGGCACGAAGCGTGCGTTCCAAGACAACCCAAAAGGGATCTATAGGATTCAAGTCGGGACTCTGTGCAGGCCAGTCCATTACAGGCATGTTATTGTCGTGGAACCACTCCGCCACGGCCCGTGGAGAATGAACAGGTGCTCGATCGTGTTGAAAAATGCAATCGACCTCCCGGAAATGCTCGTCAACAGTGGGAAGCAAGAAGATGCTTACAAAATCATGTAGCCCTGTGCTGTAACAGTGCCACACACAAACGGGGTCCAAGCCCCCTCAAGGAAAAACACGCCCACATCATGACATCACCACCTCCGAATTTCACTGTTGACACAACACACGCCGGCAGATGACGTTCACGGGACGTTCGCCATACCCACACCCTGCCATCGGATCGCCACATTGTGTACCGTGATTCGTCACTCCACACGTTTTGCCACTGTTCAGTCGTGTAATGTTGATGCTCCTTACACCAATTGAGGCGGTGTTTGGCATTTTTGTGCGTGATGTGTGGCTTATGAGCAGCCGCTCGACCATGGAATCCAAGATTTCTCACCTCACTGCCATAGAACTTGGAGTGGATCCTGATGCAGTTTGGAATTCCTGTGTGATGGTCTGGATAGATGTCTGCCTATTACTCTTTACAATCCTCTTCAAATGTCGACGGTCTCTGTCAGTTAACAGACAAGGTCGGCCTGTACGCTTTTGTGTTGTACTATCACATCAGAAACATCAGAAAAACGTATGTTTTTGGGGGGTGTCAGAATACTTTTGATCACATAGTGTACTTATACACAAAGAAAAATTAACATGGAAATAAAAAAGCAGTTGAATTATCTCAAATCCTCTTAACACGTGGTGTAGGTAGAATGCATGTTTTGCGAGTCCTTGATACCGAAAAATCTAATGACGGCAAAACATCAGTTTAGCCGCCCATGAACAACGCAAGCTGCTAAACCGTTCAACTGATTTTCTCCAAAATTGATATTTCTCCATCGATCTAGCTCATGTCGCGGCCCCCTGGAATTTGAAGCCGATATTCAGCCAATTGATATTCGACCGTCAGTCACACCGATTGAAGAATATCGATTTTGGAGAAAATCGGCAGAAAGGTTTAGCCGCTAGCGTAGTTCACAGACGAACAAATGGACGAACGGACAGACTCACAGACATTTTGTCATATGATGATAGATTGAGAGTAATTCCGGTCCCATCAACTACTGAGTTCATTAGTCCAGTAAGTTAATGTATGTTTATCTTGGGAGGTGGTGGGGATCTTCCCACGCGCGAAGTACCGCGCTAGTCGAAACAAGCTCTAAGCCCCTTACCAGTCTCTCGGAATATGTGGTAGTGTAGTGCATGTGAGAGTAAGTGTGTGTAAGGGGCGAGAATAGGGCAAAGAAGGAAAGATCACGCCAGGTGCGTGGCCCACTTGTTAGGGTACTGCTCCGGCATTCGCACGGTATTGATTGGAGAAGCGACGACAAAATACAGATCAAAGCAGTCGGCCGCTAGAATTCTCCTCCACAGTAATTCAATTTTTCTGTATCAAGGACCCACATAACATGGATGGATTCAGGCTAAACCACGTGTTAAAGAATTTTTTTTTAAATTTGGGAAATGGATTTATCCACGTTTTCGTTACCAGGGCAGGTTAACAATAGTTATTTTAGCGTAAAATTGGCCGTGTTTGGCGCAGCATTAGATAACGTTTTCTCTACTGCACACGCGGTGGCGAGAAAGTAAAAGTGTGTGGTGTGCGCGGTGCGCAGCTGCTGACGCCGACGCTGGCCAAGCGCACGGACGTGTTCGCGACGCACGTGTACCAGAGGCACGGCATGACGGTGTGGCACGGCGTGATGTGGGAGCTCATCATGACCTTCCAGATGATGCTGGTGTACCTGGAGGCGCGCGAGGAGACGCTCACCGCCACCAAGAGCGCCGCGCCGCTCATCATCGGCATCTCCATCATGATCAACCACCTGGCCGGCGTGAGCACGCCCACACGCTCGCCTCCACATCACACACACACACACACACACACACACACACTCACACGCTCACCTCCACATCACACACACACTCACACGCTCACCTCCACATCACACACACACACACACACACTCACACGCTCACCTCCACCATCACACACACACACAAACGCTCACCTCCACATCACACACACACACGCTCACACACTCACCTCCACCATCACACACACACTCACACGCTCACCTCCACCATCACACACACACACACGCGCACTCACACGCTCACCTCCGCCAACACACACACACACACACGCACCTCCACATCACACACACGCACGCTCCCCTCCACACACACACACACACACACACACACTCGCGCTCACCACCCCCATAACACACACACACACGTTCACCTCCACATCACACACACACTCATGCGCTCAACTCCATCATCACACGCACAGACTCATACGCTCACCTCCATCACACACACACACACACATACATACACACACACGCTCACCTCCATCACACACACACAAGCTCACCTCCACCATCACACACACACTCACCTCCACATCACACTCACGCGCTCACCTCCACCATCACACACACACACACACACACTCAAGCGCTCACCTCCACCAACACACACACACACGCGCGCGCTCACCTCCACCAACACACACACACACACACACACACGCTCACCTCCACCAACACACACACACACACACACGCTCACCTCCACCAACACACACACACACACACGCATGCGCTCACCTCCACCAACGCACGCACGAACCTGCTTTATAAAACAAATGTATCGTACACGAACAAATGTTTCGTAAAATTTAAACCGTTAAATATACATTTCTAACGGTCACATTCATATTAACAATTTAATACAGGTACCCATTTTTTCTGACAATCAGTGAACACTTTTTCTAAAAAGTTTTTTCTACATATAATGTTGCCAGAACGTTTCGCGTGATATTTACGTGCATCATCAGATTCAAAACAAAAAATAATTGAAATGTTACGTCTGTAAACGAAAAAATTGCAAACAAATGTTCATAATATAGTTTAAAATAAGGAATTATTTTACAATTATACAGAAATCAGGAATGAAATTATGGAAAAAACAAGTATAAGTGCAAATATGTTCATTTATTTTCAGAAAAGAAAATGGATACTTGTGTTACTTATATTTGATTAATATTTATAATATAATAAAATACAATATAGTTTTGGGATTTCAGTTCTAATTGCTTAGAGAGCTCGTAATATTCATTTGCAAACTAGTTGTATATTTCGATGATTCTTTTATATTTTTTTTCTCCAAAATGAGTATTTGTGAAATACAACCTTCAAATGAGTAACCAACAGATACTAGAGTATATACTTGGGTTTTTCTGACATGGCGGGTTGCGGTAGTATCTCCAAGATGGAATTCAGTAAGACTTTTTTGAGTAATTCTCAGTCCTAATGCAAGATGTCGCATGATCGCGACCGCATCAAGCAGTGCTGCAGATCAAGCGAATCTAGCGGCAGGACTGAGAATGACTCAAAAAGTCGTGTCGTATTCCATCTTGGAGATACTTCCCTCACCCGTCACGTTAGAAAAACCCCAAGTATAATTTGAAAAAGAGAATTGCTCCCAAGCTCCTGTAGTTCACTTAAATTCATGTCACATCACGAAAACACCAACGCATGATATGTTTCACATTCTTATCACGAGTAGAGTCATACTTTTTGTGTAGTTACATATGTCTTTGTACATTCGGCTCTCAAAATTGCGTTTCTGGCGAATCACGGCAATCATGACACATTATCCAAATATTTCGTTACAGATTTTTATATATTTTGTAGTGCATTACCTGTTACATATTTTTCTTATATTTTACATGTTTTACAAAACTCTGTTTCATTCTACCGATTTTTCTTTAAACTTATTTGACAAAAAATATTTAATGATTTTTTAAAAATATATTATTCATAAAAGGTGTTTTTCAAAAGCTGGCTGGTTTTTTTTCTTACACAAAATCAGAAAATCATACGACGACGAGAGGTGCCCAACTCACGTGGAGCATTTTTTGATTTTACATATCACGCCCCTCGTTACATATTCATTGCATGTTCTTGTAATTTTGTCACTTCATACTTCATATTTTTCCGGACTCGAATCGTATCTCAGAGTACAATTCTTAAGAGTGAATAAAATATTTATACTCTAAAGTTTCATCCACAATTTTTATATTTTACCCCCGTGTGAACGAAAACAAGAAGGTATAAAAGAAGCGTGGAAATATTCCGTTTACAACATGTAAAGGAAAGATTACGGTTTAGTATAAGACACCGTTGACACAGAACTCCAAACGAGTGTTATTGATGACTAAGAGATCGCCTCTCCCCCCCCCCCCTCGCCAGACATACATCAAAGAGATTTAAGACTACTAAGATTTCGCATTCATGATACACGGGAACAAGAGGCGCACATATAACATAAGTTACATGCTGCAATTCCCCTTACTGTCGTGCACAATTAAGAAACGATGCGTCCCAGGGCCTTAATATCCTGTTGCGTTTTCTATACCGTACACGCAGGGTTTGCCAAAATACTTTCAATTTAGTATATAAATACTTTCAAATAAATATTTAAGTACATCCTTACTCAAAATAAATTAGGTTTGGATTTGCTAAATACACACGTAATTAAAATACTCCAAAAACTCAAAATAGAGTAAATATAATAATTTTGTATTTTATATTTTTATAGCAACATTATATTCTAATTGTCAATTAAATAAATTACTAATTAACAGTCATACAAATTCCGAGCAATAAGTTACATGTAGGAGGTCCAAATACGCTAGTTATATGTAGGAGGTCCAAATATGCGCTAGCTTCTGATTTTTTCATGTAGTTGGCACATTTTGGGAGATATAGGGGAATTTAAACTTTGGCTCATATCCTTCATTTCTGGAAAGTTTCAAAGTTAAATATCACAGATTCAAAAAAATTCTTTATTCCAAAAATTATGCAAATTATCGCATTTTGAAAATGGGTTCCAAATAAGGGCTACTCGTAACTTTTTTCAGAAAAATGTAACGATAAAAGTTATGACAGTAACATTTACTTACAAATAGTACACTATAAGCACAAAATCGTAAATTCACTTACAAAAATCACATGTATACACATCTGCACATTGTGTGTGCCCATCAATGTCATGAAACACACTTTATCCTACCTTCACTATTTCTGTCTTCGGAAAACAACCGTTGGCAAAACAGACAGGAAGCATCAAATTGTTGATTGGTGTTTGTGGGTTGTGGTCTCTCAAATTCCGAATCAGAGTCATCCAGGGGTAGCTGTCTCTGATCTTCTGAGTCGGAGGAACTTGATGTAGGAAAACGATTCTTTTCCTTTTTGCCCTTTGATTTATATATTGCCCAAATATTAGACCAAACCAAAACTTTAGACCTCATTTACTAGCCCATTTTTAAACCAAATCCTTCTTTTACAAAACCATGATGGCGGCCATTACTGGTATGAAGTAGAAGGTTGAATGAGGCATTGAAACCGTTTACCAATTCAATATTCACTCAGACCTGCTGCCAAATAACATTTACACACAACTGACTAATTGTGTAAAATAGTGTTGTACTTACCTCCTGAAGGTTTGTCGATGGAAAAAGTCGACAATCGATTTTTTTACGCACAGTTTCTTATCGCGTTGTCTGATGGCCAACTGGACCAAGAGGATTAGTTTCATGCCATTCCCGATAGAGTGCGACACCCTCCGGCTTCACAACAGAAACTTTAGGCCCTGGTCTGTATTTGGACCTTTTCCCACTACGTATATATTTTATACAAAACACTTTCAAATATTATTTAAGTTAAAAACAGTTAAAAACTGTGTGTGACGTGCTATGGGGAGAAGTGAATTCTGTGCACGTTTCCAAATTCTGTGATCCCTACCCTAAGCCATATACTACTTGAATTTTAAATACAGAAAGAAAATGAGTGGGTTTTGTTTGCAAGGATTGTTAACGAAAGTATTCGCTCCGATGTAATAAAAACTATTTTCAAGTATAAATCGCCAATAAATTTGGACTCTTATCCCTCATCATGTCCTTCGTCAAGGAATGCTTCCTTCCGTAACAACACAGAGAACGATAATTCGAATAACTATATTTCTCACTGAATTCTAGAAGACGTGCATAGATAATGAAGTTACTTAAATGTGCCTTATCGGAACTTCATTTTAAAACTATTAATTTTTCAAACAAATCACCAGACAATAAACCCCTAGTTGGCGAATGTATAAAACCTGCAAAGGAAAACAATCGCTCAAGTGGCGTGGAAGAATATTAACTTGTATTATAATGCATAAAAGTTATGTGCTGAGGAGTACCGTTCTTGTACATGCAGCACTACGCATAAACATACGCATTAAAGATTTTTATCGTCAGAGCATTATTAATGATTTAGATTTATCATTCAAAAATGAAAAGAATTCAAATTCAACGGTTTAATGAGCTTTTATTTTTGTTTCAAAGAGGTACATTCACCAGTGGAATCAACAAGCAACTATCTCGATATCTTCATTTGTATTTAAAGTGTTTCTTTTTTAAATACGTCTATTTTATGTATTTAAATAATCTTTAAAAAAAATCAAAAATACAGTTTTTCAAACACAACATATATTTAAAATACGTATTTCAAATATAAGTACTTAAATACTCCCCAACCGCTCGTACACGCAATGACATGGATTTGCATTTTTATTGCATTTTGGAGGGTATCATCACTCCGTAGCTCAGGTCATTAGAAATGTTCGTTGGCCACTTTCTCTTTTAAAACATTGGTTTAAAAAGTATTAATATTCGTATGGGTCCAACTGGTTTCATGTTACAACAGAACAAGTTTTGCATCGTTTTAATGAGATTGTTTGCAAGGAACAGTAAAACTAATGATATTGATATTACGACCTTTACGATATTAGGCTTTAATTAAATTGTAGTAGGAGTGAAACAAAATCCTCAACCGTTAATGAAATATTTAATTCACTAGAGAATAAAACATTTATGTTGCTGAGAAGCAAATAAGTCATGCTGAATATACCTGTAATGAATGAAATTAATGAACATGTCTTCATCTTCCAGTTGTATGCCATTGGAGGAAGCATGAACCCGGCCCAGAGTCTGGGGTCCGCAATTGTGGGTCTGGACTTTACCGACATATGGGTAAGAAATACATTCTTTATGCAAATATGGTCCTCTGTATATTTTTAGACATAAAAGTATTTTATGTAAGAAATTGGGAAAATCTCGTAAAATATTTTCTTACACAATATAATTTAACTGCCTAAATATATATTGAAGACCATCTTTGCATAATTATATTATTTATAAAATGACAGTCATAGCACAAGAAAATACATTCTTTCTTAAACTTTCTCGCATAAAAATGATGGTTACGCAGTGGCGGCTCGTGGGTATTCGCAGGTTCGCATGTGCACACCCAAACAATTGCGATGCAATTTTTATTAAACATTCCTTAACAAGAAGGGAATACAAGTTCTCTCAGAGCGTTTCCGAAACATGGTATTTCAAAACACGCGCCGTTCGGAAGCTGCGATTGACAGTCCGCCGCCAATGCCCTTCGTGACCAGCCAGTTGGAGCACCCTCGGCAAATGCGAACGAGCCGAGTGTGTCGTTGGGACCCGCGGGGCTGGAGGGGAAAGAGGGGGAACAATGGTCGCTTATGGGCGCTTGGAGCAGACTCCGGAGAGTGCGGACGCAGACGCAGTGGCGACCACTGGAAGTGCCTTGACATGTCGTGAAGATGTAACACTCGACTAGCACAAGTTTTTAAGAGAAGTATGACATTGAACGAAGAAACTGCGAGATATCTCTCCACTTAAATGAACTCTCATCCCCAACGCAAACATATTGCTGTGCAGTGCTGCATTCATAAGTATTGTGTTAATCGAATGTTATTTTAAAGTGAGTTGCAACTACAAATCCATTCCGAAGCACGTGAAAACCAAAATGTATTGTGTAAACGTATGTAGTAAGCTACTTTTTAATGCGTTTTGAAAAACCAAAGTTAGTGTCTTCGTTTTTTCTGTGAAGTATGTTTGTACAACTGACAATGAATAGATTCGAAAATATTAAAATGACATCAAAGAAAATGTCACAGAAAAAATTGCTGAAAAGAAACAGCATTTACTGAAGCGACGCAGCCTTTGTGTTTTGCCAAACAGTGTAGACGGCAAACTATCCAGATTTTTTGAGTATTGGGTATAGAAACTTGTACTTTTAACCTTAAATTTGTACAGCGGGTTTATGGAAAATATAGTAAAAGTGCGAGTAAAAATGTTTCAAATTAATGTATTTCTTGACAACCTTTGAAAAACCGCTCTGGAAATGCCGAATCATGCGATAACACGACGCAAGTAGTAAATATTTCGGAGGGGTCCTTGCCGAGCGAAGTCGAAGCGGGTATAGTGAAAAGAAATGTGGCCAACCCTCGTTGCTGATAAAAGAAATTATTCAACATGTTATCAAACTTCATAAGATGCCTTGTTTTTAATTGTCATTATTTATGTTAATGAATATATATGTATGCTTGTAATGTATGCCTGTATGTATGGATATGTGTGTGTGTGTGTGTAAGGGAGAGAGAGAGAGAGGGAGAGGGTGGAAGGAAGAGAGAGAGAAGAGAGGCGTTGCACACCCTAATAGTATGACCACGAGCCGCCACTGCGGTTACGCCAAAAATGACACTTCCACTCTACGAATATGGACAGAAGGATCCGCATTCGGCGAACAAAGATGTGCACGACCGGATATTCCAAACACTCACTAGAGCGCAGACCAGGTCGCACTGCATCTGAAACGTTCTGGCCTACAGGACCGATGTTGGATAGAACAGTATCAAATACGTTTGAATTAGAAAGTTAGGTTGGATTTAGCTGTGAGGCTGTTGGTGTATGGTAACGTGATCCGCATGTTAATTTTTACATCCTGATTTCAAATCCACGCACAGGATTTTTTTTCCTGGGTGAAAACACTTTTGCATGTTCATGTGGTATTATAATATTGAGTAATCAAATAATGAAAGAAAGGCAGGAATAAGGGCTGCTGAAGTATCACGAGTCTTCTTCTTGCTCAGCATGAATTCGATGAGGTATAAGACTATGAAGAGTCAAGCCCTTCAATTAATGCAAAATATTCATGAAATATTAATAAATACTACACATGTACATACTACATTACGTCTACTCGCTATTTTAATAATACACAGAGATTTATAAGGTGTAACCCGGCAGGAACACGTTCATTGACAAATAGAAAGTTCTTTAATGCAATTTGAAATTACTATTTTCTTAAAAATCTCCACTCCAAAACTGTAGTTTGAATTGAATGGAGATGGGCAAATGCACAGAAATAATGATGGCGATGATCAGATTCCCTCACTTCGGTGGGATTGTACGCCCTCGGACCTGTACCGGTCAATTCTGGCGGTGACGATCCGGCAGAGCACGACTGAAATGGCCTCGTACACACCAGGAAAGAATCTCGTGCTCCCGGCGCATGCACGGGAAGTCAACAGCCGCCCGCGACCAAGCTCGAAGCGAAGAACTCAATGCCGTCCAGCGCCACCTCGTCTGCGTCCGTTCACCCTTTTTAAGGCTTTTAGGGGGTCGGTCCCACTGATCCACCACAAGGAATTAATTGCGAACGAAGGATCGAGAGTCGGATTGCTCAGCTCCGCAGGTACTGGTCAGTCACATTTGACTCCGCTGCAAGTTGCCTAAGTCTAGTCTTATAAAATCCTTTTCAAGTCACTAGCTCAAATCTTGTCTCTCACGTTCCTAACTGGAGTGTTTTCTCTCGTCTCTCTAACAAGTTCGTTTTCCTAAAATCCTCTGTTGCACCCTCGCGTTCTTCTTCCCACCCCATTTGGAAATTTCTGTGCCGTCACGTGCGTGATGCTTTAAGTCTGATTGGTTTGTTCATCAGGCTTCTGGAACCTTCCACTAATCTTCTCCGACGATTGGCTCTAGGCAATCCCTCCCCTTAGCGACTTCAGGTGTTCTAATAATCTGCGACTCATTTATCTTACGATGTGGTATACATCGATCGCAATGTTGGTATCCAATAACCCGCGTATGTACTTATAACATGACCTATTTGATTTTAACATTGCTTTTCGTTATTTTCAATATTTGACGCATTTCGGAACACTGTTGGACATACTTTCACGCGTGGAATAGTCCTATTCCTCACGTGCTTTACAAATTCTCAGATAAATCCCCTCCTCGCTTCGCGAATGTGGGATTTATCGGCAGTTTCCAAAGCACTCATGGTATTACCTACGATTGTTTTCCAGGTGTACTTGGTATTCTCACCGATAGGCGCCGTGGTTGGCGCGTTCCTGCACTATTCTTCTTTCAAACCGGAGGCGGAGGAGGTGGAACACGTGGAGTTGCCTCAGTGGCGCGAGGAGACGGCCAGCACCAACGCCTAAGCAAGCCGACCGCCGCTTTCAACTCGTTTGCAAAAGTCTTTTCACAAAGGATCAATTTTCACTGAATGAATTCACAGCATGGACACTGTTAGTTGAAAAACTCCATTTTAAAAGATTGAAATGTAATATGATATAAGGTAATTGAAATGAAAAACCATTGTTATTAAAAATTTAAGTAAGAATCCACCATACTTATAATCACTAGATAAGATTTATTGTTATGTTTATGTATTGTTATTTTTACTGATAACCCCAAAAGTTCATTAATAAAATATTAAATACGTATTTTACCTTCATGAGTGTTTATGAATTGGTTATAACAAACGGAAACAAAAATGTCATATTTGGTGGAAAATAAAAAAGTCCCCCTCTCCAACCCGCTACGCAGTCTATAGAACCATTTTCCTAAGGATGAGCCAAAGTGACAGTTCGCGAAAACAAGTGAACATCACACGTATTTCAGAGAAGTCTCCCTCCGCCGCGACAGCTGTTCAGCCCCTTCGTAAAGTGTTTGGTTATCGCTTTTGAGAAGACATCACAATCCAGAAGTCTAAGAGTTTCGCTGATGTATATGCACGTACGCGAGTCCGGGAAATAATTAAATTTAATTACATATGTGGAAAATCTCTTAACATGCTCACACAACCAGTAAAAGAAAACTGCCACGAATGTAAATAGAAAGCTCTCAAACACAGCTCGCCACACAACAGCACAAAGGCCGGAACGCATCTCGTATTCAAGTCTCGGTTTTAAAATAAACATAATATTTATCACACATAAAGTAAATTCAATGTAATATACAAAGGAAAAAAGAATTTTTACAGAAGAGCACATAACACTGCACTTCCTAAATTCAATTATTTCTCGCGGCGCACTATATATTTGTCGGACGAAGACGTCACGAAAGGAAGCGTTGAAGCTATTTACAAGTTAGCCAAATGCAAACGAACAAATGGAGGAAGGGAGTCCATTGGGCTCAAGGGCACGACGACCACAGAACCTTCAGTTATGTTGACAGCACTAATGTGGGGAATTTTCGCGCAATAATGTGGGGAATATTTGCCGTTTTAAAAAATTACAAAAACAAGATTTTCTCAAAAACGGACCCACATTTTTTTCTTACATTTTTGATAGGGTTAGTGTCAAACGAACCCTATACCATGACATAAACGGCATATTGCTCTATTCTTTTGTTTTTCCAAAAATATCTAAAATGAATTTTTTTGTCTTGTCTCTCACGTCGCTAATATTTACATAAAAGCGATTTCTTCACATTATTATATTTATGCGTACATGTGCTTTAAATAATGTCAAATGAAGTTTCTAGAAAACTCAATAGTTTTCTGTAAAAATGAGCTCTAAATTCCGCATTTTCAGAAACGTTCAAACGACATTTTCTCAAAAATGACTCCAATTTTTTTCCCAATAGATACTGCTAATTGTACTGTTCATTATGACGTAAAGTGGATTTTGTTTTCATTTGTTTATTTTTTTTTTTTCAAAATAACACAAAAGTATTTTTTGAAATACCTCTCAGGCCGTTAATGTGGACATTTCCATCGATTTGTAGGCATTACTATATTTATGAGTGGCAGTGCTTGAAATTACTTCAAATCAAGTTTATCAAAAACTCAATAGAATCCTGTGAAAAAAGCTTAAATTTTCGCATTTATAGTAATGCTTAATCGCCATTTTCTTAAAACCGGCTTCAAATTGTTCAATGAAAATTTCTATTTAGGACGAGTTTTTAATTCTTCTTTAATATTCTTGAAGTAATAATTCGGTTGTACTACAAGGTAAGTAAAAGTTGAGAAAATGTCAAAAAATGTCCTTCGGGCGAAGATAGATGGCAGATGGCCAGAGAATGGAGCAAGATCTTGAAGCCAGACCACACCAAGGAAATTAGAAAGCTAAACTACGAGAAAGTCTGTGCCATTCTGTAACACCTCTAGTTACTTTCTCGTATACATACGTGTATATACGGGAGTATTTAGTTTTTAAAATTTACGTCAAAAACAGTTGAAAATTGTATGACGTTTAAAGTTCCCAAGAAGTGAATACTGTACACGTTTTCAAAATTCTGTGATCCCTACACTAAGCAATATACAACTTGAATTTTCTCACCAGTTTTGCCGAGCTCTTTGTATTCTGAAATGCATTGGAAATGTATAGAGACCGTTTAGTCCCGGTTAGAATTGTTCTTTCTTTCATCACGAGATGTCAGCCACGGCTGGACGCCTTGTGAGAATAAGGGCTCTATGGATAGTAGGTATAGTAACCCGCCATTTTGGTTCATACTCTTCGGCTCGTGCCCGTAAGAACGTGTGTGTTGCGCTTGTGTGTTTTGGAGTTTTTTGTGCATATTAACGTAACACTGGTCAGATGTTCGGCATATAATTGCTCCAGCAACAGTGTCAAAGGCTACAGGCTATTTAGATTCCCAGCAGACGAGGAAAGAAGAGCGAATTGGATCCAAAACTGCCGACGGGATGAGTGGACGCCGAATGATAGTTCACGGCTTTGTGATGTAAGATCTGTAGTTATGCAATGTTTGTCAGTATAAAGAAAAGCTATTGTCGTGTGTTTAGTTAGTTATATGTATATACAAACACCACTTCAAATTTTTATAATTTGCATTGCTTGCAAGCTTTATTCGTTATAGGATATTTCTTGAAAGCTACAACTTGTTTTACATTATAAAAAGTATTGATCCCGTATTGTGTAGGTTCACTTTGAAGAAAGTTAAAGGGAGATCAAAAGTGCTTGGAGGAAATTGAAGCAAAGTGCTATTCCAACTTTGATGTACCCAACCCTCCTAAACAGATTGTACAGACAAGGAGGTCTAAATATAAGGTAAGTTGTATGAAAGAATTTAATATTGACAGTTATTAACTTAGTTCATTTATTGAAAAGAATTATTGTTGTGTAGATCTTACCTACTAATGCTGAACCGAGGATTGAAAATGTTATGTTATCCGCAGTAAGTACAATTTAATTACATTTCTTGAATGTTTGCTGAAAGTACTTTTCTTGAAAGTTGTAGCCTTTAAAAAGACATTATTTCTAGCTTTCTCAAAGTAGTGATGTTACTACTAATCAAGAGGAGGAAGATCTTGAATCATCTGCAGTAGGTTGCTTGAAGTCAGTTGACATAGATGCTTTCAAAGTGACTACATTTATTAAAAGGCATAATTTTTTAGGTGGATCATGAAAGAGCTCAATGTGCAGAAACAACACTGATCAAAGGGAAAGAAGTTTCTTCAAAATCTTTAAGGCTGTCAATCTTTGCTATTTCTGTTCTAATTTTGAAATATTTATTTTGTATTTGAGGGTGTTTGTTAATCTGGAGCTTTTCATATCTGTCGCACGTTCTAAACAATGATAGAATCACAAAAAATGGTCCAAGAAACCACTGTGTTAAAAATTAAAACTTTTTCATCAAACTACTGCATGTTACTGAGGCGTTAAGTGTAACTAGGTTATAACATGAAACCCTTTTTGAAATGTATCACATTGTGTTCTAATGAATGTGGTTCTGAAAGTTTTGGGGGTTCCTAAACATGAAAACGTTATCAAAAGTCCATATTTTTGATGGAATTTTTGAAATTATTTCTAATGCAAAACAGAATTTTGAGGAATGTTTTTGGTTAGCATTATTTATTTGACTATGCACAAGAAGTTACTCTGTAGAAATAATCAGACATTGTCTCTTGCAATGAATGCTGTTACTATCGAGCTGAATGTTGGGATAATTAGGACTGGAGTGTGAATTATGATAAAGTGGTCCCGAATTTCTGTCTACATTTAAAAATACATTATTTATAAGAAATACATTATTTATAATCTTTTATTTATACATTTACACGAGAAAACCAATTGCTGAGTTTTTCTAAAGACTTCAAATAGACTTCTCTGACTTCAAATAGACTTCTCTGACTTCAAATAGTGATGTGTGCATGTCTGATTCCAATTCCACATTAGGGTAATCTGCTTTGTAATCACCTATTGCTTTGGACATATTGATAATAGAAAGGACAAGGGTCAAGTGTGAATTCTGGGATATAATTAGTCATCTTTCTGATATATATATTTATACCCAGGCTAATCGAAAACAAAGTGTTGCGTAATCACGCACTGGCGCTTTTGCGTCTTTTCTGAGCCGTCGGGCGGCTGATTCGTTACGCACAACTGCTGTCGCGACATCTCGGCGCCAAGCAAAAAAGGGGGGAAACTGTGTTTGTTTTCGCCAACGCCGACGCGGGTCTATCCCTGGGGATCTAGCTGGGAAGGGGGGCTGCGCAGTTCGGAAACTCTGGGAGGGACCACCTGCGTTTATTTACGAAAAGTGTGCGAGTGAGAGCGCCTCATGGAAAATTCCGCTCGACACACCGACGAAACGCAAGATATTATTGGACCAAATTTAAGTACGACGTAGGAACCTTTCGCCAATTGAAGCACATTTTAGTAAAAATTTCGGAAACTTCTCGAACATTTGAAAAACTGGGGGGGGGAGACTTGCGAGCGCTGGCATGCGCCGAGCAGCCAGATCAGAACGGTGAGAGATCCCGGTAGGCGGAGCAGAAGGGTAGGAGAGGTGAGCGCTGAGGTGCGCTCAGCTCGCAGAGCAGTAGAGCCGGAGAAGGGCAGTGCCCCTTTTGCTTTAAATTGAGGACGAGTAGTTCCTCCTATTGCTCATTTGTCGAATATATTCTCTTTTGATCTCTGCCGATCACGCCCGCGTCGCCCGTCACAATTCACGCGACGAGTATAATCGCGTTGCTGGACACCTGAATCTTGAGCTGTCGTCGCTTTTGGTCGTCGCTTTCATCGTCGCCGTCACTGCGCCGCCGCTGTGGCCGCTGCCGCCGTCGCGTCGCCGTGGTCACGCTGCGCCACCGCAACCACCGCCGCCGACGCGGGACTCAAAGGGCCTTCCCCGACACCCACGGGACACGCCGCCTGGTGTGAGGTTCGGCGACCTGTAGAGGTTGCCCACCCCAGCGGACCTGCCTGCGAACGGTGACTGTGTTTTGATTGTCGAGCTGCGGCAAGATCTTCAGTGCGCCCTTCAGGCGCGACGCTTGTTTAAAGAAACTCTTATCAAGGAAGTGCTCGCCGCGCATTGGCGACTTCCTTACATTATTAAGTTCCCTGTAATACATTAGTTTTATAGCATAAAAATAGAAGAAGTAATTACTAAGACCTTGATTTTTTGTATGCTTAAAATTTAAGTTTTTCATTAAAGTCCATTTGTGTTCTCAATAATTTTATTTTAAATTCATCATCATTTTTTTAAAAATCCGTCCACCATCTATTCTTCTTTACTCTACATGCTTCCTGAGCTAGCCGGCCACACGAGCCCAGGTAAGCAAAGGTAGGTCTGGGAGACCGGGTTCGGTGCAATATATATATATATATATATATATATATATATATATATATATATATATATATATATATATATATATATATAGTAATGATTTACGATAATCCCGGTAGTTTAAAGTTCCCAAAAATACATATTTTCCAACACAATATTAACATTTATATTTTGAAAAGACAGAAGACGACAACGCCGCGCGCAGACATTTTTTCAAATTGACTAAATGCGCGATAAAGGATGAAATCCAATGAAAACATTAAATAAAGCAAAATTTTTACAAGCATTAGAACATGGAATCGTCAAAATCGGATCAGGGATTCATTAGATTTCGGAAATTATCGTAATCATGCATTTGCATTCACAAGCTGAAATATGGTGATAGTTGACATAAGGAAGTTAATGGAAAGGATAGTTTTATTTAAATATTAAGAAAACACTTTAAGGGATGAGGTTAAAACTTTATGGAGCAATGGGGCGGAATTTATAACAAATTTCAAGATTAGTCACGTTTTCGGAAAAGTCAGAAGATCTATTAACATTAAAAGTAAAAAAACTTATCATTGGAATTAGCATAAAACAAGCGACGTGTCGTGTGACGTCATGGCTGACGTCATGAGAAAATATTAGACTGAAAATGGTTACATTTAATAAAATAAGACAAGAAAAGGAAAAACGGACAACGTAGTGATTACAAAGGAAAATATAGACAGTGTTTAAAACCAGTGGCGAGGCAGAAAAACTTGTAAAACGTGAGAATAAGAAATGTTTTCGCAGTGTTATTCATGGCGATAAACCAGCAATCGGAGTATGTTCGTGGTAAATCTTTTAACTTTCTTGACAATGCCCAAGAGGAGGAGTCAGTTGGCGTGTGGCACTCGTGGGAGACGCTAGGTCCGCGATCGTATGTTGCAAATTTTAGAAATTTTGCTCAAGAAACATGTTTAGGAGGAGTTATAAATATTTTGTTGTGTAGATAAAGTGTAATGACAATAGGCAGATGAGTTTTCGAATAGTAGCGAATGACTAATTGGTAAAACGACGCGAAAATTAATTTTCGCGTGATTGCCAGCCAGAACAATGGTCGGACATTTTGTGTTACCGTGTTAAGATACGAAACTTCAACGTGGTTAGCGCGATGTGATGAAATTTACTATAATATTTTAATTTATTCGTGGATTAACAATATTTCTGTCGCGGGAAGTTTAAACATTTTTTTATTTATATTCGCGCGGCAAACGGTACCATTTCGCGGCGGAACTTGAAATATTTGTGAGAACTTTGCGATTCATTGTGAAACGTTTTGCGGTGTGAAGTGGGTGAGCTGGCGGTATAAATGCGCGATCCTGGAAACTGGTGGCAGCAGAGACATAATCGTGCACTGGGAGTGTAGGAATTGGCGGACGGCGACGCGTAATGTGTGCCGCATAAAAATTTTTTTTTCTTTGTTCTACTTTTACATGTCAAAGGACGTTGTTTGTATGAATATAAAATGTTCAACTATTTTCCATTTTATTCTTGTATATTAGCAACATTTTATTACTCAGATTGTTTTTCTATTCCGCCATCAATTTTTTTAATTTTTATTTTCCCCACTTTCATTATTAATTATTTTTAAATAATTCCAATTTTTCATCAATACCTTTCTCTGCACTTAGAGTAATTTTTTCTTCAATATTCTTATTTGCTTTTGGAAGTGACAACACCAAATCCTATTTCATCGAGTTCTTGTTTAAAATGTGTTTTTTCTTTGTGGTTCGTGGATCGTCTTCAGGAATTACAATAATTAATCCTTTACATTTTGTAAAATATTCAGAGTAAAACATTTTCTCATCTGGTTCTGAAATTAACGGGCAACCTATTATTTTTCCGCGTTTGTAGACATTTACTCTTTTCAAACTTATTCAGCTCTGGTTTGTTCTATCATTTTAAAATAAAAGGCATTCGATTCAGTATACTTTGGCCTACAAATCGATATATTATTTACATACCTTCTATGTCTTACTTGAGAAATATTTGCAACTAAATCTATGGAACGCAAATTAACCAAGTTCTATTTTCAGAGAGTAATTTCTCAAAGAAGGAATAGAATCTCAGCCTTAATTTTTTCTATGCTTTTACACATGGCAGTATAGTTACTTTTTGTAAAATATCATTGGTAAGTAACATACCCCTTGAAAATTACACCCTCTTAAAAATTGGAATTTTCAATTTTTTCCAAAATTTCAACTGCAATATCTCAGTTGAGGGACCAGATACAAATCTGAAAATTGCACACATAGTAGATCGCTATGATGCCAAACATCAGCAAAAATGTCAACTTTTAGATTTAAGTCAAAGTATTTTTGTTTAAATTGTAAACTTTTGCAAAAAAGTCTTCATTTGTGCATTGAGGATACGTTGTGACAAGTAGTAATCATATTATTTTGAAACCGGAGAAACCATGAAAAACTACCGGCCGGCCGCTAGAATTCACCTTCAGACAGCGACTGAATCCGACCTAGCTGAAAAGCTAGTGTTGAAAAATCTGCCGCCGTCAGAACTGGAACCTAAGACCTCTCGGTCAGAGGCGCTGCAGTGACATCAGTTGATGCACTGAGCCACCGCTCCCAGTGCCGCCCTGGCCGACGGAGGAGCTGCGCGAGCGCTCCTGCCGCTGGAGCAGGAGGAGCCCCTCCGCACTCACCGGCCCCCTCTCCTCGTCTCTGTAGTGCTTTTGTATTCAACTGTAAAAATAAACTCAAGAAAAAGCGATTTGAACACTTTTGAATACTTTATCTCCTAATCTTAACACATACAAATATTTTGTAACGTACCTTCCTCACGTACGCACTGCAAGAGTATGTGCGGCAGGCTACATTCAAAGACAGCCGAAGACACAGTCCGACAGCAGACGAAGATTTTAGTGGGATCGCTCCCGGTAGAGCTAGAGAAGGCCTTCACGGCGTAGCCTCTCTGGGTGAGATTGAGTGGGATGCTTTTCAGGATCAGATATGCTTGTTGGTAGATGGTAAATGAAATTTGTGGTTACTGATGGGACCCCACTTTACTTCTTAATTTGTATCTGATTACACTGAGTAGGGTTAGTGTAAAATATTGATGGACTTTTTTTCTGTTTAGGTAACCTCTTACCACACTAAGTATAAGAGAGATACAAAAATGATAGTTTTTTTTTTCTGGAGGCTGGCAATGCTGGTGAGGATTTCGATGGGAAGAGATGGCCACATATAGGCAGATGGACGGATAGATGGGTGGATGAGCAGACAAGGCATTCGCCGTAAATCGATTTTTGGGTAACAATGATCCACAAAACATGGATTTTGACTACATAATGTGTTACAGGAAGTAAGTTACTATACAAGGAACAAGATGTATGAACGTTATAGTTACCAGGGCCCGGCAATACGTTTTTCTATCGAAAATTCAGTTTTCCGGCGCACGATTACAATAATTTCTCTTCTCACAAAGGGCGAAAAAGTAAAAAAATGTGCTTTCAGTTGAAAAGCAAGAAAAGGACGCCGTTTCACAGGCCCAAGAATAAATGGTCAGGAAAACAAAATTTATAGGCAATGTTTGCCATAGGCACGTTTGTGAGAAGTATCAGAAAAAAATCATTATTTGTTTGTCAATAGTAAAAGAAATGTGAAAATATGTTCGAAATATCTCAAAAGTATCTAAGGAAATTGATGTAATTGAAAATAATTTGGCATCTCCCACTCCAAGCCCATATAAAGGAATGGGGTGTCTCACCACCCCGGCGTAGGGTTAGCGAATAGTTTCAGGTCGTAGGATTTAAGGGTTAATTTACATCGACTGCAAGTCGTCCATTGGCGAACACACTCGCGATGTTTGGTTCGATGAAACGTATTCTTTTGTAGCTGTCCGATTTTGGGCGAGTCCTGTCCATGCGCTGGGCTTGAGGACGAGTGCCAAGTGTAAACTGCGAAGTAGAGGAAGCGTCGAACGTAAGCAAGTCAGGTGCGGAGTTCTCAGCGTCCAATCAGCGGGTCTTCCGTCGAGTCAGAAATCAAGTCTGAAGCCAGTGTAGTGATTTGTCTGTGCCTAGTGTGTTTTAAGTGTGTTCATTACTTGTTGCAGGTTAGCTGAAAATATAATTCCAACCGATTTTTTTGCTATAACCAAGACAAAAAAATTACGAATTTTAAACGGACATTCAAACCTCAACGAACTTTCAGATTTACGAGGTGCTGATAAGTGTCAAAACATATTCACAGCTCAGTTTATTTTCCAATATTAAATCACTGTGCGAATTAATTTTCTGAAAGCTTTATTGTATTTTCTGTGACAAGTGACAATTCCGTTGTTTTGAACGTTACGAGGACAGTGTATCAAATAGTTTGAATTTGTGTTTCAAATCGTATTCTATACAACGAAGACAAACAATCAGATAATATCTTTTACCTAATTACAGTAAAGTATAATCTACTGATTGTATTAAACAGTTGCAGCTTAAGTGGACGAAAATCTACGTAGCCACATTGCCAAATTTCGTAAGTACTAGCTTCAATAGATTTTGTGAGTAGCATACCTTCTCGTTTTTATATTGAATCTTACTTTTTAATTTATTGAATACACATCAATTTTACACTTTTAACATATAAAGCTAGGTTTTTGTTGTTCTTATCTGGGTTTTCTTGTATTTATTCCAAATTTTTATCACGTACATTAAAACGCATTCGCGACATGGCTACTGCTCGATCTATTCTTTTTACTCTCTACACTCTCAAAGCCGACCTTCTGAAAGCCTTCACACACGTAAACAATAATTTAGATCAGTTGTTTTCAAACTGTGGGTCGCGACCCCCAGGGGGGTCCCGAAGTCTTACTCGGGGGGTCGCCGGCAAAAAGAAAAAGGTAAGGTTCTAACCTACATCAAAAACACAATTTTAGTGAGAAGAATAAGCTTGTTTATTTTTCAAAAATTTGTCAAATCGTGGAGCTATTTTTGAAATGTTAATAATCAAATCTTTTTCTAATTGAAGTCTATTTCTCTTTTTAGTTTTAATGTCAACCATTGCAGAGAATGTCAGTTCACACAAGTATGAAGTGGCGAATGGCACTAATAATTTTAGAGCTTCCCTTCCAGTTCTGGATACTCTTGTTTTCTTTTCATCCAAAACACGTCGATACTTTGCGAAAGAACTTCCATTTTAAGCACGCCATCAACAGCTAAATCTATAAGACATTCTTTCATACTTGTGGTGAGATCAGCCAGTTGTATTGACTTATCCAAGAAAGGGTTTAGAATCCATCTACGCCCATTGTCAGCTTCAGAGTGCAAGTCTGGAAAGTATGTTAAAAGTTTCTCTTATAAATTATGCAAGCTCTGTATCATGCAAGGAATGTGAGCCCTTACCACAAGCGTTTGGTCTGTTGCATTATCTTCAACAATCTTCTGAACACATGGAAAAGACTCAAATATATTGTTTTGCAGAGAGGTTGATCATAAATGAAGTTTTGCATAAAATGCTTTGACTTTATCTTTAGCTATTAAAATATTTTCTTCCCTCCCTTGGAGGATCTTGTTTAAATTATTAAGGTGGCTAAAAAGATCTGCCAAAAATCCTAATTTCAAGAGCCAAACAGAGTCAGAAAAATTATTAACATATTCAGATTTAGCATCTTGTAAAAACATTAACAATTCAGCTCTCAGTTCTGAACTCTTATCCATACCTTTCCTTTGGATAACCACCTGATAAAGAAGATTGTAATGAAGCGAGCCCATATCTTCACAAACGATTCTGAATAGCCGGATTTGCAAGGCTTTACCTTTGATAGAATTCACAATTTTTATTACCTCCTTAAGCACGTCATTTAAATCAGAAGGTAATACCTTAGCAGCTAGAGCTTGTCGATGAAGAAAACAGTGTGTCCATGATATATTTGGCATTATCGATTTTATTTTCGCAACGAGTCCGCTCTTTTTGCCAGTCAAAGCTTTAGCGCCATCGCTACAAATAGCAATACATTTTTTTCAATCAATGTCGTAGTCGCAAGTGCTTTCTAAAAACATATCGTACAAACACTGGCCAGAAGTGTTTGCAGGAAGTGCTTTGCAAAATAAAATTTCTTCTGTGATACTGTCTTCTGCTTCAAAGCGCACAAATACTACAAACTGAGCACAATCGGAAACATCTGTAGATTCGTCAAAATGTAAAGCAAAATGTGGGCTCTTCTTCAATTTCTCGACTACTTGCTCTTGAATATCATTGGCCATATCGTTTATTCTGCGTGAAATAGTATTATCAGAAAGTGGTATGCTTTTAACTTGTTTGCCTCCTGCTGGCTGACCATAATTTCAACCATATCTAGAGCTGCTGGCAAAATAAGATTTTCGGCAATTGTATGCGGTTTCCCTGCTTTAGCGACTCGATATGCGACTTTGTAGCTAGCTAATAATGATGACTCGTTGACGCTGAATGTCTAAAAAGAAATCAAACAATATAAAAATGAATAAATGATTAACCAATAAAAAATAAGCGTGTGGAACCCTTGCACAACAAAATCAATTATAATTAAGTTGAACCCTGTTAAAAAATATTACGTAGGATTCTATGTAGGATCCTACGTAATTTTCTACTTCGATTCCTACGTAAGTTCTTACGTAAGATTCTACGTAATGAATTGGCATAGGATTAATAATTGTTTTAATTTGTATACATGCACAAAAATCACTCGAAATGCAACAAGAATTAAGAAATTGTAATTTTTCTATTTTTCAAATTCTCCATAGGAGCAAAATTCACCCTAATAACAAACAATATTTTAAAAATATTGTTTAAAAATATTACGGAAATATTATTAAATATTTTATAATATTTTCACAATGTTTATGTAATATTTAATGTCCAACTATTGAAATATTTAAAAAATATTATTTTAAATATTTGCACAATATTTCAAAAATATAAAATATTACAAAAATATGATTAAAATATATATACATATTATTTAGTATTTCAACTGATTCACTGAAATAGTACAGTTTTGATGTAAATTGACATAAAAATATGCATATTAACATTTAATTAATACTTATATTTTATAAAAAATATAAAAATATTTTGGAAATATTACAGAAAATTTTATAAGATTGGACATCTAATATTTTAAAAATAATAAAAAATATTTTTAAAAATATTTGTGTAATTTTTCCAAAACATTTCATGTTATTAGGGCACAATTCTTATTTTTTTAATAATTTTCAGTGATTTTTTGTGTAAAATAGACAGACAACTATGCTCATAATTTTTAATACAATTGTTAATGATTTTTCCAAATGATTCTTAATGATTCTTTCAAAGATTTTCAATATCTTACGTTAGAAAAAATTATTTTTTAAATATTTTTGAATATTTTTCAAAATGAACTTATGTTTAATTATATATTATTATATAAATAAATTACAGTATGAAAATGTTAATGAAAATTGAAGTATCAAACGTTTATAACCATTTGCAATGAAAATAAAAATACGATTAACGAGAATAGTCAAGAATAAAAATTTATTTTCTTCTATGTTAAAAATTATTTTTGTTATTGACTATTAAATTATTGATGCAAATTTTAATATAAATAATAAAAATATATTTTACGTTTTAATTATCGTTATTTAATTGTAAATGCAGTAGTATGCCTATAAATTCAATGAATATAAATACATTGGACGGTTGAGAAAATGGTTTTTGTGCGCGCAGTTATGAACGTTCTTAATATTCCATTTAACTTATTTTAGAAAGTTCGAACGTCAGCTGCAGAGGCCTCGCGGTTGACATTTGGACTTGTGTTATGAAACTTCCAAGTACGATTCTCGGGTGGTTTGTGATGCTGAAAAAGATTGATGAGCTTTTTTTATTCAAATCTAGTAAAAAATACGTATTTTAATGCGTAATAAAATACGAATTTTTTTCAGCAGATCCGTTTTACGTAGGTTCTTAAGTCATTTCCTGCGTAGAATTCTATGTAGGTTCCTGCGTCATTTCCCACGTAGGATTTTTAACGGGGGTATGCAAATAACAAAGAAATAAACATCATAAAACATCAACACTAAAAAACAGCAACAATTAGAATACGCTCGAGCTTGTTTGCTTAAGTGCTTACTTGAACGTCTTTACAACACACTATGGGAGACTACGATTGACTATTTTATTACCTGAATTATAGTATTTTGCTGCTGGCTAAGAGCTTTCAACTTTCGTTCAAAGAAATCCAACGCTGATCAGCTTCTTTTGATGCTTGGTTATGAGATGCCGCCGTATAAGCTTTGACGGTTTGATACTCACGTGATAAAATATCGCCGCAAATTACACATTGAGGTTTATTATTTATGGCTATAAAACCCGTATTTCATGCAATTGTCGTCGTAATGCTTTTTTTTAGGTTTTGATTCACCTCCGACATTGACACACGTACCAGATGTTAAAGGTTCTGATCTTTTTAGAAGCTTATCCATTTTGCAAATGCTCGGAGCAAGCGAAAAAACAAAATAATTACATCTGTACTCAGCGGCGACCGCGCGCAGCTGAGAGTTGAGACCACGAACAGGAGAGTAAACTACACTGTAGTTCCGAAATAAAAAGCGTCTGATGACAAATAAAGCGCTACCATCGCCAGCGTAAATAATGTGCTGTGTATTGGCTCAGCGTCAGTCGCAAGTTTCAATAAGAGTGAGCCAACTCATACCGTGCTGTGTGTGTAACGAAGATATCAAATACACTCACGAAGACAGCGCACAGTGTTCTTTTTTACGCATCTAGGACGACAAAAATCAATTTCTCGAAAAGTACTCGTCCAAACTCATTGAAACTTTACACAGAGCATATATTAAGAACTCTTATTATACCGTCAGTGTTTCGTGTATATACTTTAAATACTTTAATGGGTATTGTTATACATAATTTTGAGTTAATGAATGTATCAATTTAATACCTCTTAATTTATTCAGTTCTAAACAATGCAGCTAATATTTATCATCAATTTGTCACGATTCGCTATCTGAAAGTATTAAAGAGGCAAAATTATTAATTCCTATTAATTATTAAGATAACTTTCCTCGTAGAAATTGCAGAAATTTACTTACATAAAATCAATGGCAATATTGTCCACGAAGAGCTCTCATACTTCGCCTCTGAAACATGTTATGCAGATACATTCTAGTCGCAAAGGAGGCGTAAAACATCTTGAGAAAGACGCCCTTTCTTCTTTGGAAGTTTCCGGATGCTAGAAATAACGGGATCCGATGATACAAGCAACATGTTCAGCAAATCTTGATTTGAAGCCGTTCTTGATGTCTTGCGGGTGTGCGATTCTCTAAAGCGTCTAATGTCTTTGACCCGAGCTTCTTGTGCCTCTTCCGGCATCTGTCCTATTGGGAGATCGCAAGATTTCATTATATCTGCCCCATGTACAAGAAGTTTATGTACCGTGGGAGACAGATTAAACCATGGATACAAGCGAACGAACATATCTTTAGTTTCTTTGGCATATTGTTCGAATGCTTCAAAGTTCACTTGAAAGCCACTAGCAAGTGCTTCTAATATGACCTTAAAATGTTCAATTAGTTCTTTATTTAATCCAGTCAACGAAGCACTCTTTGCAGCATTTCTGAAAAAGGTTCTTGCAGTGTTGCCATCATTGGTATTTCCGCTCCCAGGTTTCGGTCTATCTATTAACAGACCCATCTCCTTTCTGAAGCGCAGCTGTATAGCTCGTTTTCTTTCTTCCAAAAGTTTATTTTCGTCTTTTCCTCTTACTATCCACTTTTTGCAATGAAGTTTGTATGAAACATGTAGTAACATTTCAAAGGATCTTATCCAGGCGTGCAATGTTGACAATCCGAAAGAAAATGTGGAAAGATCAACATCGCTTTTCTCAACATCGTCATTAACATTTTTTCCAGATTTTCCACACACATAGCAACACTGAGTAGATTTGTTTCCAGTTAAAATGTTGCATATTTTTCCATCAACCATCGTCATTTGCAGGCTGAAGGTTACTGAAATTTCGTTACCTGCTATATTAATAATTGCAGGTACCAGCTTTTTGATTTGCTTCTCCACTTTATCATACTCTTCTTTTACAACCTGTGCAGACTCTTTCACATATCGTACTTTAAGAGGGCGACAATACCGTGTAGACGATGTTCTGGGACAATAATAATAATAATAATAATAATAATAATAATGACTTTATTTATGTGGCGAGACTCGGGCCATCAGGCCCGCTCTTCCGCCTAACCACGTAATACATAAATTTATAGATACGAATTTAGATACATTTAGTAAATAAAAAACAAATAAATAATAATATTTAGTAACAAGTAAATAATTCAGCGTACATATGTCATGCCCCTGGGCTCACAAACGCGACAAGAATACAACGTCCCAGCATTTGCCTTAAGCGACCGGGGAAAACCAGGGAAAACAAAGGCAGTGTGCATGCTCTTCAATATTGAGCAACAAAATAATATATTTAAGATAATTTTAAAAACAAACATTACTGACTCTGGATAACTCTAAAGGCGTGCCCGAATATAAATTCTGAGAGATATTAATTTAGTAATACGTATCAAATGTTAACAAAAAATCTCAAATACATTCATGAGTCATAAGAAACAATATGAGAATGCACACAACCACCCGGCCAGGACGACGGCTTAGGGCCGATTTTAGGTTTCAACATCATGTACTAAGGGAAAAGACGCATTCAGTCAGAGCCATGACAAAATTAAACAATAATGAAGTAGACGTTACTAGAACATAATACAAAAAACCTTCTAACCCTATAATAGACTTAATTTAGACTAATTATACTATTGTTAACTAAATTAAGAACTAACTTAAGAAAACAAAGAAAAGAACAAAACTGTTTAAAAAGCCCACACTGTCAAAAGGATTACATTTAACTTACAATTTTGAGCTCACTTAAAAACTAACTTAAGAAAATACAAGAAATGGAGAAAACTGTTAAAAAAGCGATATAGAATATTACATTTACCTTACAATTTTAAACACATTTAGTACACACTTTCACATCATACAATATTAGCTCAGAAAAAGATTATTTAAATGTTTTTTGAATGATCGCAGTGTTTTACATTTCCTAACATTTCCTGGAAGGCTATTCCACTCTCTAGTCGTTGCTACTAAGTAAGATTTATTGTAAAAGTTAGTGTTGCTTTTAGGAATATTGCATAGCAAAGATTTCTCGAATCTTCTTGTTTTAAGGTAAGAAATTTTATGAGAGAGGTAAGTAGGTACACCCGTATTTAATAATTTGTAGAACAGGCACAAACTATGAAACATGCGTCGGTCTTTCAAGTTTAGTATGTTATTAGCTTTGAAGTATCCCGATATATGATCATACTTTCTGATATTATATTGAAACCTAACACATGCATTTTGAACTCTTTGGAGAGTGTCAGCAGTTGATTTCTTCATGTTACCGTACACAATGTCACCGTAATCAAGCAGAGGGAGCAAGAGGGATTTTACTAGTAGTTCTTTGGTTTTTGGTGGAAGGCATTTGTAAGCACATTTAAGTGAGTACATTGAAGCATACACTTTGCGGCAAGTCTCCCGAACATGAGGTTCCCAATTTAGGAATTTATCGATCGTCAGACCGAGATTTTTAACTTCTGAGCATAGAGGAACAGTAGTGTTATCCAGTACGATATAAGGAATATTTAGATTTTTAAGTGCTTTATGGGACCAACAGGAGCCAATTATAATTGATTGAGATTTTAATGGATTTAGCTTAAGGCCATTTCTCACTGACCATTCATGTAAAGAGGCTAAATCCTGATTTGTTTTACTAATTAAATGAGCCACTTCAGAAGGTTTCCCACTGACGTAGATCTGTAAGTCATCTGCGTACATATGATGATTGCATCCTGATAGCACCGACGGTATATCATTTACATAGATAAGGAAGAAAAGTGGACCAAGTACGGAGCCCTGTGGCACTCCACGTGAAACTGGTTTAGGTGACGAGAAAGTATTTTCTACAACTACGACCTGTTGTCTATTACTAAAATAACTTGAAATCCACGATAAGGTAGAATCAGAAAAACCGAGACATTTACATTTTGCCAGAAGCACGTCATGGTCTACTGAATCAAAGGCCTTGCTAAAATCTAAAAGCGTTAGCGTTGTTATATTGCCTTCATCCAGAGATTGACGAATGTCTTCGATGACTCGTAGCAAAGCCGTTTGCGTACTTCTACCTTCCCTAAAACCAGATTGAAAATTATTGAGAATATCATTTATGGCGAGATACTTGTTTATTTGTTGACGTACAACTTTTTCGAGGACTTTGGATAATGTTGGTAATATGCTGATAGGTCGATAATCACAAAGATTTAACGAATTTAAACATTTCGGGAGGGGACGAATGTAAGCTAGTTTCCACAATTGGGGAAAATATCCGGTTGTTAAAGAAAAGTTTATTATGTGAGTAAGCGCTGGAAGGGCGTCTTTTAAAACCAATTTTAATTGTTTTGCTGTTATATCGTCCGAGCCTTTTGAATTTGATTTGAGTGCCTTCACTATTTTTTCGACTTCTTGGCAGTCAACATTGTTGAAATAGAAACTGTCGTCACAGCGAGGTGCATGTGATTCCAGACAGTGAAGTGTCTTTTCTTTAATAATAGGGTCTATTGTATGTGTAGCGGAAGCAAAATAGTAATTTAGGTCATCTAGGGGAATTTCTAATGAACTGTCATTTGACTTACGTTTGCAAATTCCTAAGTTTTTCAAGGTGTCCCATACTCCCTTCGTACTGGAATTTGTTTGGAAAAGATTATGATAATAACGAATCTTAGCGTTTCTGACTTGTTGTTTTACGAAATTTCTAAGTTTTTTATACTCCTTTTCATTTTCATCGGTTTTAGTAATTTTAAAACGGTTATATGCGGAATTTCTAACTTTCATATGAACTTTTATCTCATTTGTAAGCCATGGCGCAGCAGGCCGCGTGACACGAGAAGTTTTCCATGGAGCGTGCTTGTTGAAAAGGTTTGTTATGATTCCATTAAACATATTTACTTTCGAGTCTAATGAATATTGTTGGTAAACTTGGTGCCAAGGTGCATGTTCACTGTCTACTTGAAATGCTGTAAAATCTAAGTTTTTGTAATCACTGTAATTGATTGTTTTGTTTTTGTATTTAGTACATTTAGCCGAGTATACAACAAAGAGTAAATCATGGTTTGAAATACCCGGAACAGGAACTTGACCATATAGTAATACTTTGGAAATATCAGAAACAATCAAGTGAGCAATCCACGATTCCGCTTTAGATGAGCTATGAGTAGGATTCAGATTTAATATTTGCAAATTATACGAATTGAAAGTATGAATAAAGTTAGTGGCAGATTTTGTGATGGGATTTTTTAAGTCACAATTAAAATCCCCCATTATAATAATATCTTGATACTTATCTGTGAATTCTGAAAGTGATTCCTCTAATTCTGACAACAGTCCCGTATTAGGAGGCCAATATACAACCCCGACAAGTAAATGTTTTCCTCCAATCACCATATCAACAAACATGTATTCCAAGTTCGGTGAGTTTCTAGTAGATGTTTTTATTATTTTACAATTTATATCATCACGCACAAACATAGCAACACCCCCACCGGATTTCTCTTTTAAATTAATTTTTATTATATTTCTATCATTTCGTATGAGTTTATATTTAGGGATCGACACAAGATCAGACGGCGCAGTAGATTTCAACCAAGTTTCACTAATTAATAATACGTGTGCGCTAGCTTCAGAGAGAACATGAAAAATTTCTGAGTGATGTTTCTTTAGAGATTGGGCGTTAATGTGAAAGACAGCCAAGTCACGAGGAAAGTGCGAAATGGACGCGTTGAGATCAGAGAGTGTAGCAGGGCTTCGAGGGGTAGGTAGCAAGCTTAACGCCGGACTGGGGCCAATATCCCAGACAGGTATGTCCAGGGGCGCGGTTTCCGGCAAGACTTCGTCATCTACAGGTTGCCAAATTTCTGACATGGTATTTGAAAGTGTGTACTTTACAGGCAGGAAGAAAATAAAATTAAAATATTACAAGTAAAAAATTAAATAATAAACAACAATAATCTAAGAGAGACTTCTGAAAACAGATTCTAAAGTTACGCGCCATTTACAGGTAGCGAGTCAACTTCACACATTCTGGTGATGCGTTTTTTCCCTTGTGCGGTATTTACATATATTGCCCCATCAAAAGACCATACATTTTTAAGGTGGAATTTTGCAATACATTTTCTCAGTATTTCTAACCTACGTGAGGTTAAGTCCTCTCGTATAACTTTTCCACTACCTACAAGTTTTCTTTTATTTTTAAAAATGTCTGCCCTTTTCCTATACGAAACTAATTTCACTATAATAGGGCGGCACTTGCCATCAGTCTTAGGTCCTACTCTATGGCTCCTATCAATGTCATCAAGAGTAAGACTGACACCAATATCCTTAGCCAACTCTATAACTTTAGTGTCAGTACTTTCGTTGTTCGACTCACTGATTCCAAAAAAGCGAAGAGAATTTCTCCGCTGATATTGCTCCAGCTCGTCCATTTTGTCCATGTGGGCCATCTTTAGCGCCGTGATCTCCTGGCGTTGCTCGTCAATGACACGGTTCTGCTGCTCGATGGTCTCCCGAAGTTTCGAGAGCTCGTCCCGAAGCGCCTCGATGAGACCCTGGTTTATCTCTTGGACGCTCTCCGTTATGCGGGCAGCAACAGATTCGCTCACTTGAGCGATGAAATTCTTGTTCTCGAGGAGGTTTTTTGCAGCTTGACCCATGACGAGAAAACACGGACAAGAATATTAGAAAAATGAAAATAAATAAAAGCACACTTAAAACAAATTATAGTTTGTACGAGTTGAAACGAGCAGAAAACACTAGGTTCTAGGAAGCTAGCAAGATAGACCGAGAGGAAAACAAGAGTAGAGTAGGGAAAA
>BLKR01015665.1:0-5000 GCA_011170035.1 Teleogryllus occipitalis
AGCTTCCGCGGCTCGACTCCGTGTTTTCTTGGCTGCCCGCGTCCGTCGGCTGAGAGGCTGACGTTTGGCCTGACATGTCACAGGCTTCCTGAAGGCAGTGACTGTCGTCAGCCGTCGTGACAGCCAGGAGGACACGAGTAGTGCCATCGTCGACCGTTCGAGTGGACGAAATTCCAACTTCCCTCCCAAACCCTTATAATTTTACCTTGTTTGCCTTGTTCCACCAGTTGAGATTAGCTCGGAGTCAGCATTGCCGGTGTTGTGCAGCGACTGTGACCGAGAGGTCGTAGATTCTAGTCCTGACGGTGGCGGAGTTTGGCCTAGCTACCTAGCTAGGTTGAATTCAGCCTCTGTCTGGAGGAGAATTCTACCGGCCGGCTGCTCTGATCGGTAGTTTTCCGTGCTTTCTTCGTTCTACTCCAGGCGAATGCCCGTAACAATGCCCTAACAAACGGGCCACTGTCCGCGTGCAATCTTTCCGTCATTTTCCTTGTGCTATCCTCATCCCTCACACACACACATTCACATACTGCTACATGTGATGGAAACTTAGAGCTTGCCTCGACTGGGATGGTGTCCCGCAGGGGAGATATCTCATGTATATTCCTATCCTCCCCTATCTCAGATATATCATCTAAGCTCCCTCTCCAATAAAACCATATTTTAATTTTCTTACTTGCCTTGTACCACCAATGTATGCAAAAAAAACTAAACACAATGTGTTTCTTGGAGGTAAATGTTTAAGGAACGAATTCCTAGTAATCAATTAGAATTTACATTCCTTATGTGACCCTGACTTATTCGCGCCAAATATAAATTCGACGCTTAATGTTGCACAAACTCTTAATGTTAGAAATATTTCGCACGCGTTGGAATATTTTTTACTGCTTTGTTCTTTTTCATGCGGATGCCAAAAAAGCCGGTTTTAAAAGTCTGTGATTAGACACGTAATTATTTGAGATGAATTTTGTCTTTATTTTTATAATGTGTCTTCCAAATGGCGTATTTTAATAATTAACGAAGTGGGGGGGGGGTGAATTGAAAATGTCCTAAGTATAGAAATTGCTCAGAATGAAATACTTTTAATTTTCAAAATTGTAATTTATGAGGAATTAGGTTTTATAATTCTGTACATTTATCCATATATGAAATATTATTTTAATTTCACGATGAAATAAGTTCCCTGACAAATTTTCACCTAAAATTACACTTATTACTCAGACGTTTGATGCAAATGTGTTTTCTCGGTCACCATTCAGCCATTCACCACAACATAATTGTTGTTTCTGTGCGCAGGTCTAACGCTGAGCTGCGAGATCGACGGGGTGTGGGCCTACAACCGGTCTGATGGGCCAATCTTCGTCAACTCCCCCACCCTGGACGATCCGGATTCACGAACGTTGTTAGTGTATCGTGTTCCTCCGGGTCACTGCATCAATGTCTTCGAGCACGCTAAAGCCGAGGAAGCGCGTCGGCGGCGGAGACAGTTGGAACAATTGACGCAAAGCGGCCCCACGGACCCAAACTCGGTGCGGATCAGTTTCGCGAAGGGCTGGGGACCCAAATACTCTAGGCAGGAAGTGACTGCGTGCCCGTGCTGGCTCGAGGTGCTCCTAGCGCCTTGTAGGTGATGTGTGCTAGTACGCTCGACCAACGCGAACTAAGTGAAGAGCCTACGAACAGAAATGTCGAGAGAAGCTTGTGAATTCGGGCGAACGCTTAATCGATGTGCACCACCCGTCAATGGTACGAAAAGAAGAATCTATGCGAGAAAGATAGCATTATCACAACGACGGCAACTTCGACTTGATTTAATCGAAAGGGTTTGTAGGCTCATGTAGATAGCGTTGGCTCGACTACCCTTGAGTCGGGATCGAGCTTGAGTCCATTAAACCTGTCAGCGAAAACGAATAAATAAAATAGTGTTTAAAGTGTCCTGTGTATGCTAAGGATGGATGTGTCGTTTTCAGCAGAAGGATACGGTTCTGAAGTCTCCAGTTTTGGTACAAATGTATTAATTGAATTTTGAAAATAATTCTTTGGAGTAGGTATGCCCAAGTGCATTCAGAAAACTGGATAATTGTATGTTGAAATGTACAATAAAATGTGCAATAATGGAAGTATGGACTATGATTTGTACATAATGAGTTCTTATTTATAATGATGATGGCTGTTAGCTGTCAAAAAACTTGTTATGTCTCTGAAACCTAAAGGCCAAAAGCTAGCTGTTCGATTATATTTTGTGACAAAAATTTTTCTGTGAGAAAACAGTGCCTTCTGTGTAAATATATAAATAAATGTTAACTTCCTGCTGCATTAGTTAACTTGCATAACATGCTGTGAGTAAAATTGATAAGTGAATTCATCCTGCATTGCCATCTAGAGTTTGCCTTGATCTCTGTGCCAGAGGAATTTTATGCAATTCCATGGATGTGTATATTTATATCTTGTTTGAGACAGCATTTTCATGCTGCAAATGTTCCAGTGGTCAAATTCAGAAGGTTGGCATTTCCTATGTGAACAAGTTAGTCTTCGGTAAGAGAGATTAGTGATATTTCAGCAAAATAATTGTAGAAAGCTTTCCTGTTCTTTCAATTGTGCCTCCAACCTTACCACTGGAACATGTTTTAAAATATTTTGAAAATGTTATTCAGTGGTGGTTTGGCAACTATTTACTGTAGCATTTAGAAAGAGTTCAGTATTTCTAAGTAGTTTCAGTACTTAATGCAGCTGGGAACATACAATGTTCTAAAATTCTGATCTATAGAGAACTGCCTTCTTTCATGCTAGGACTTTGTATTTGAAAATGATATAAAGCCACTGTGTCATCTCTCTTATGGAACATAAAACAAGTTAAATTATTCTCAATGAGAGAGATTGTAGTACTGATTTCTTTCTTAAAATTTATGTACTCTTGTCATTGTAATGTCCTCCTTAAAATAGATTTGGAAGTGTGACTTTCTGGTACTTCCAGTCTTGTAATTATCTGTATATGAATGGAAGTTTATTTTTGTAATAAGTTTGAAATAGTGTGCGGTCTTAATTTTGCAAAGTGGTGCATGATACTTAATCATGCATTCTGGGACATATACAAAGCCTTTCATAACTGTGATACTTCAGAGATAACATTAAAAATGTGTTTCTTTAAAATACGTATTTGCTATATTATGTTCATTGTGAGAAGGTAAATATAAATATAAACTAAGAAATGAGGCTTACTACCTTGTCATGTCCCAAAAGTTTTAAGCATTCTTCTGAAGTTATATTCAACCATCTGACACAAGCTTATTTTTATAACCAGAATTGTGGAATATTAGACTTATTTTTTATGAAGAAAAAATAATTTTTATCTAAGTAACTTTGTTTGCAAAAATAGAAAAATTGAGTTTTTTTTTAAAGATGTATCTTTTAATCATAAACAAAAAGGTTTTCTTATTTTTTTTACATTTATTAGTGTGTCTGAATTACACAAATTCTTTCTCAGAGAGTGAACAGCCTTTTTATATTTATTATATTCTCTCATTGAGCTTTGTTCTTGTATCAGAACATAATCCATGGAACAAGTTTGACCTGCCAATTGTCCTGTTGTACCTGCCCCAATACATTGCATTCTTGTCCTACCTCACATCTAGGCAATAGCAGATCTATTATAGAACAGTCTTGTTAATATACACAAAATTGTGCTATGGAGAAAGAAATTCAATTCTTTATTTCATAGGTAATGTTTCACTTTTTTCAAAAGCCTTTAACTTGTCTTGTGCCATTTACTAGTCCAATTGCAGTTATTGTAGATAATTTTTAAATGCTGAAACTTTTGGTAACATAAATATGTTTATTTTCAAGTATATTCTATTCATCAAATGTTAAGTGTCTTAGACAAAGTATTGGTTTACAGATTGTATGCATGTCAATAAACCTTGCCTGAATTCTCAGTTGTGGACAGAATTATGCTGTAGGTACATGTTTTCCACAAACCTTATAGAAGTGCTTTATTTAATATTTGTTGTCAAAATGTGCCTCATATATAAGGACTTGATCATGCTGAAAAACACTTGTCAGTTGTATGCTGAAGTCTTCTGTCTATTACATAAAACTTAAAATTCCTAGAAAATTATTTTAATTATTACTTTAGAGAAAATTATATATAAATATTCTTTTTCTTTTAAATTGACTAACTTTGTAAATGAGATAAATGCGAGTGCACCTTTTACTTTGCATTGGCAAATACTTGTGGAGTTTATAGAATGAACAGTTGCAACTGATGAGACTAAATCCAATAAAATTTGTCAGAAAGGGTTCGGAAAATTAAACATAGCACATTCTGTATTTTATACTTTCCCATCAGTTTCTATTTGTAAATTTTCATAAATAAGTGAAGTTTAAAAAGAAATGAAAATCTTTCTGTAAAGTTTGCACTATTTGTAATGTATGAATTTAAACCATTTATTATTCTTTTTCAAATATTTTTATTCCAACAATTCTCTGAATTTGGAATATACTTTGGGTGTGAATTGTTTTAGAAATTACCAGTTTTGATTTTCTTCTCATGTAACATTTACTTTTTGACAGAACTTATTGTTTATTTCTTGCAGCCATTCTGAGGTGACAGATTAATGTAAAAAGGGAAACTTGAAAAGAACATATGACTGCATGATATGTCCTTAGTATTTTGTGATGAATATAGAGTATTCTAAAGAAGCAGTGACCTTAACCTGCTCTTGCCATAACTGATTCATCATATGTACATTTTGGTAAATGTTTTATAATCGTACTTCATTTAAGTCTGTACAGCCAAGTGATGTTTGAGATTGACAAATAAATATTCTTTGGCAAACCTTTCTAGGCTTTAGCCTAGTATGCTGGATTTGTTTGATGGAAACAAGGAAAATATTGAAGACAGAAAATTGTAGATAAATGGAAGGGTTGAAACATGCTAGTCGATGTGTAAAGCAGGTTAATGTTTTACCTTGCGTGCTCTTCAATTTTCTGACTTCTATGCA
>BLKR01015665.1:10000-57498 GCA_011170035.1 Teleogryllus occipitalis
CAATATTGTTGTTTAAATAATTATATCATTCGAACGTAAATAAATATTTAAATCAATTTTACCAAATAAAGGAAGGGAAACAAAAGCTCTAGGACCTTTGGGGGGCGATGACCCCCCCTGGATCCGCCTGTGGCTCCCCTATTCTGCGTCTGTCCACCGTCCCCTTCGCACACCGTTCCCCTGCGTCGCCGTCTAAGCTTTTGCTCCACCTCAACTCTGCCCCTTCCCGACGGAATCGGTCATAAAATCGGTTATCGATTTTGACCTTCAATTACTAAAAGAACACAAATGCGCCCTTTTATTAGATTAATTTAGTAAGAAACGTTAAGGGTTTTTTAGAAAGTTTTGAACCAGTCGTAGATTTCTTCAATGTTATCGAGATATTCGCGAGAAAAAGAAAGTGTGTGCACTTAAATTCTGTTTGAAATAGGTGCGAAAGTACGAGAAGTTTAGTTTTTATTAAATTTCATGAAGGCCTGAATGTTTATATTTTTTGTCGGCTAAGTGCACAAAATTTATCAGAATCAAACTGTATGTTGTATTAAAAAGATTTGTATTGTCTCAATGTGATAGAAAATAATCCGAAGCAAATAGTAACCAAAATAATACCCGACCAAATACATTCTGTGAAATCCCCTTCGATATCGTTGAGACATTCTCTAGTTTAGCTCCTGTACACAGACTAAAATGATAAAATCCTTAAAATGGACCGTTATATATCATGCAAATAACCTCCTGAGTTCATAAAAACAGTTATTTTGAAATCACAGGCCGATGTTTTTATTACGCCAATATAGAATATTACTAATAATTCTAGTAAACTATTGTATTGTAGCATTAGTTTTCATGGCGCCTGTAACAGGATCGGTTGCAAGCTGCCTTACAACAAAGTGTTGCAGGTTGCGAATTCTGCAGGCGCAGTATGTGTAGAAAAGTATTTTGTTTTTTTAGTAGAACGAGCCTCAAAACAGGTTACGGTTTACTTGTAGCATTGAAAGACTGATGTGTTCCGAAATAAGGGATACTTTTGAAGTATTTATATTCAAGGGTTATAATTAAACTTCGGATCTTTAGGTATAAACCTATTGTTTTCCTTTACAGCCTATTGAGCCTAGCCTAGATAATTGACCTACAAAGGGATTAAACAACTTTTATAGTGCTTATAGATATATATTTCAACATAAATACCTATTTATGCCTTCTTGTACCTACGCCTTTTTAAAAATTTCAATCAATTTATTCACTACACTGTTGTATTCAATAAATAATTATTTATTCAACAACAAACCTTTCATTGATTGGATATTTGTTTGATTTCTGTTTGATAGAATACGGCGTGGTGTAGATTAGGCTGTGCAACAACAAACACAGCAAATAGTGCAATCTTAATGTGTCGCATTAATAATGTGTGAATTAATATGTTCGGCAATGGAATACAATATCAAGAAATTACAAACAAAAATGCAAACAACAATTGGCCCACGTCTTGTTCTCAGAAACAGTTCTTTGAAAATAAGGCAAAGTGTCGGTTCGTGTTCGTATAACTATATCAAAGTCTTCGGTTGCTGCGATAATATTTGTCCAAGTGCTGAAAAATGACTAAGAACAAATCTAGCAAAAGTGCATTAATAAGAACATGGATTTCGGATTTACAGTCTTATATATCAAATGGGAAAATAATATTCTGTCAGGTTTGCACTAAAGTGGTAAGCTTGTATTTTCCTCATTTTTATTATCCACATGAGACCTTGTAAGTTAACTGCCGCCATTAATTGTACCGTATGACTTTTTCTTCTATCTGAAAATAATTTCAAATTTGTTTGATGCCATTTATTAAGCCTAATACTGAGATATTACAGAACAACACATCAAGAAAATGCTAATTTTATAAAAGACAATTGAGGCATCGAGTGGGAGAGGGAGGTAACCCACAAATTTCAATAACATTGATTTATTAACAAATTCAATGTGTTCATAATTGAATGCGTTCATTAATCGATATTTTGGATTTTGTGGATCCCTCTCACACTGAATGCCTCGATTTTTTAAAAGTTATATTAATTTTTATGTAAATTATATTGATTATTCATTTAAAATTTTAATTATTTTAACAAAATATGATTGTACCAACATTAAAATGTATTTATAAATATATTGTTCTATTTAAGGTCTCTACCGAAAAAGAAGTCACTTGGTACAACACGTGAAAAATTCAACGCATCAACCAAATTCTGAAAAGAAAGATACTCAGAAGCAAACTTTACTTACACAGCCCATATCATCAAAAATAAAATCCCTGTTCTATTTTGACATGTCTAAAGCATTGTTTGTCTGCAGCAAAGTCTGTGCAAAGAGATGTCTGCAGCCAACATTCCTTGGAATGTAGATGAAAATACGACAAGCTCACTTTTAGAAAAGTATTGCAAAGAAACAGTACCTTCGACACTTAGAAAAAATTATCTTGAGATTATTAATGAATCACTGCTGAATGAAATAAGATCAGAAATAGGAGATTCGGACATCTGGATTTCCGTAGATGAAATCATAGACGCCTTGGGGCGAAGTATATCAAATTTAATTGAAGGGAAATTAGGTGAAAAAAATTATGGGAATTCGCGTTTGATTTGTTCGAAAGTATTGGAGAAAACTAATGCTCACTCAGTTGCCTACTTCCTAAACTCCGGACTAAAAGTACTGTATCCGAATGGTGTAAAGAATGAAAGGATTTTATTACTGTACACTGATGCAGCACGATATATGATAGTAGCTGGGAAACTATTGAAGGTATTTTTCCAGAATTTAATTCACGTTACATGTCTGGCTCATGCACTTCACCGTGTAGCACAGAACGTTCGAAACCAGTTCTTCAAAATCAATGATTTAATATCCTCCATAAAGAAAGTATTTTTAAAGTCAAGTTCTAGAATTGCAGCTTACAAAAAATTGTGTCTCAATCTGCCTTTGTCACCAGCGCGTATTTTGACAAGATGGGGTACATGGCTGCAGGGTGTGAGGTATTACAGTGAGAACATTGACAGTGTTGAAAGGTTGTAAATAGATTTTCGGAAGAAGAATCGCAGAGTATTAAGGTTGCCCAGAATGTCCTACGACAGAAAGGTTTGAGGCAGGATCTGTCATATATTCGCGCTAATTTCACATTTTCACTAATTTCACACTTTTTTTTACTATAGCGCAATTAGATTCATCAAAGCTCAGTCTCACTGAATCAATCACATTTTTAACTAGAGCAGAAATATAGTTAAAGAAAGCTGTTGGTGAGATTGGGGAAAGTTTCCAAAAAACTACAAACCCAAAAATCCTGGATATACGATTCTGAAAGAAGTATCAGGTATTTTAAGCGGACGTGAGGCAGTTCTGCCTACAGGATTTAATCCACATATTGTTTCCCTTTTTAAATATGTTCCAGACACCATTGCAGACGTTGAGAGATCTTTTTCAGCATTTAAGCTAATTCTGACCGGCAAAAGACATAAATAGATAGATTGATTGATTAGCGATTCCGGGCGCGTCAACTACTGAGGTCATTAGTCCCGTATGAGTAGTGCATGTTTTTCATCGGGAGGTGGCGGTGATCTTCTCCCCACTGGATGGCGAGATCCGGCGCCAACCTACCGTCGACTAGCAGGGTTTTCCCCAACCACGAACCTCCCACCAGTGGGGCTACGCCCCAGCCGGGACAAGTTCTAAGTTCCGGACCGGTCTCCCGACAATGGCGATAGTGTAGTGCATGTTAGTGTAAGTGTGTGTGTGTGTGTGTGTGTGTGAGGATAGGACAAGGAAGAGGAAGGAAAGATCGCGCGCGGTCCGTGGCCCGTTTTTTAGGGTCCGGCAAAACTACCGATCAGAGCAGTCGGCCGCTAGAATTCTCTTCCAGACAGCGACTGAATTCGACCTAACTCACAAGCTATGGCCGAAAATCCGCCTTCGGGACTCGAACCTAGAACCTCCCGGTCAGAGGCACTGCAGTGACATCAGTCGATGCACTGAGCCACCACTCCCGACAAATGACATAAACTAACCCACATCATCTGGAAATGCTTCTTTTTATTTATTGTGGACTAAATTACGGCAAAAGGTGAAATTGAAGACTCTGTTATTTAAAAATAACAATGTTGCATTAATTTTTAAAATTCATGTCAGAAGTAATTTTATTCTTTATATTTTAATTAACTGACAGTGACACATATTTTTGTGTAGAATAAAAGCAAATATTTTCCCTTTAGAATGATTGTTCAATTACAATATTATCTTATCTACCATACTGTATTTAAATATGTTTTGAAATAAAATATTGTGTTAAATAAATCACTGTGTTCTTAATGGTGTGATGCATAAAATTTGTTTATTTATTATGCCTATTAAAGATCTATTTCCCTACTTTTTAGGACCTTTTTAAGCACCTAAAACCACATTTTGTAGGACCTAAAGATCCGAAAAAGATCCATGTTAAACCCTTCTTCAAAACCCTCTTATCCTCCATCACTTGTTCTATAAGTGTCTTTGTAATTGATAACAATAGAATACACCCTTGTCAATAAAAACTATTCTTATTTAATGTTATTACCACGCATAGAGGTACACCTGTGTAATTCAATCGCGTAGAATATCAAAAAACTAATTTAATTTCACTTACACTTGCAGATTGTGTTTTCTAATTCGTAACGTGAAGATTTTCTCGTTCGTTAGAGCCCGGAGCCATATGGCGATGGAATATTTTAGAATAAGATACAGAATGTTGCCATTTTAATGGTGGCTTATCACACTGGCGAAGCTTAGTGCTTCCTGAAGGGAATGTGGATAGAGCCTTCGTCCTAGGTGCCCATTCTGGAGAGTAAAATCCCCCCTGGTTTGAAACTAAATCGTACTTGAGATTTAGCTCGCCGTCCTTGAACGCAAAGACAGGAACAATCGACATGTTCCTTTGGAAGAACGCGAGATCTCGTTGGGACTGGACATTACCGGAGGGATTTAATTTTACCCGGCTCCTGCCACGGTTCTTTAACATGCCACAAGCACGCGACGTCCACTGTGGGATTTTCCGCTTTTAGAAACTCCACACACCTCAGTTGCGATCAAACTCGCGCACTGGGGTTCAGGGGCCTGTAAGCTCTCGCCCACCGAGGCCGCAGCAAATGATGCGCTGGAGATTAGAATATTGATGGTATGCGCAGTTTGAGAATAGGAAGAATATCTTAATCAAATATTTGCAATTTTCAATTATAATCGAATATTTTTTATTATTTTTATATTTTTCTGAGTTACCGAGTATCTAACGAAACCCTAAAGACATCTCACTTACCGGGAGGCTGCATAGTTTTCTTTCAGTTTCAGCGAGCGTGGAAAATTAGTAAACTAGTATAGATACCAGTAATTTATTTGATTTTTCCGTTAAAAGGAGTGCAACTCAACCGAAGCAGGCGCGAAATTTTTACAGCGGGCCGACCAGCCGGCAGCGATTTTGCAGCGGACGTCAGTTTACTTATCATGTCGATAAGCTTCATGTTCTGACCAACGTGTATAATAAACTGGTTCTGACCATGGTGGAAAGATTCTGACATTCAATTTTTTTAGTATTTTCGCGAAGAACAATTATTTCGAATGACCTTTATTTGTTATGTCGTTTATTTGACATGAAACAACAATAATCATCAATATAAGTGCATTTTAATTTCCAAGAAGAACGATACGGCTGTACAAACTTCGGCTTGTCTTTATGGGAATTCCCTATCTCTCTGAGTTGTGAACAAATCATAATGCGAGTCTCTTGCAATCGACATTATTCATACAAGTAATCGATTGATGTAATCTCCAACGAAACGAGTAATCGACATAAGGTATAGTTGGTTCCTATTGGCTGGAGGAGGGTGAAGAAGTGGAACGAAGTTAAGTTTTTGTTATGGGTGTTACGTGTTAAATGAGGAAATGTCACTGTGTGATATTGTAGAGTGAGATTAATTAAAGTGGTTTTGGTATCATTAAAGTGGGTACAAGTAAAGTAAAAATGTTGCTCTTCTTGGATCATGCTATTTCAGTGTGACGTTTTGTGAATACTGCAAGGCAATTGAATGTTTCGGAAGTTACCCCACACATAAGCGCTATGAGCGCTGATTGGATTTGAAGACAGTAAAAACGAAGTTCATTTTGTTACATGCGGGAGCTGAACCCTCACTTAGATAATGTGGTTATCTATATTGTAGTGTTCCTTAATATCATCTCAGTGGGACACAACAATGGTAAGAGCAATTAAATTGAAAGATTATAGGTGTGTTGAGGTTAGGTGTAATGTTATTTGACAGCTCATGTATTTGTCAATCATGTTATTTATTAGCTTAGAAATACAACAGTGATTCAGTTCCTTATTTTGAATTTTCAGGACAAAGATACTGCCAAAGCGTGGGAAAAACCATGGACGACTGATGAGATTAGAGAACATAGTGCGAATTGGAATCTTGCTGGAGATTCTGGTCTTTTAAATCATCTACAACAATTTTCACAGGTTAAAACAATACTCATACACCCAGTGTTCAGAGTACAGCATGTATAAATAATGTATAGTTTTTGACAATTAGTAAAATATTATTATCTCAGTTAAAATTATTCAGTATTTCATACTTGCAGACCTGTTTTTCAAATACTTATTCTCTTGTATCCTTTCAGAACTTGTTGGCTAAAACACATGCTACAGAAGTAGCATTAGATAAATTGGTAGAGGATTTGAAGACAACATCAACCAGTGTTCAGAATGCTACCAACACATTTTTATTTCTAGCTAATACTCAGTTTGTAGAGAATAGAGTTTATGATGATGATGAGAAGGAAACTCCTCCTGAAGAGAAAAAGGATGATGTGACCGTGAGTATTATATGCTGCAAAACAAGTCATTAGGAGGTCTTCAAATTAAATATTTCCTTGATAGCAGTGTTTTGTACGTATGCTAAATGAAGAGAAGAAATTAACTGTTGAGAGGGCAAAAACCGGGGATCTTCTGTGATCCAAGTAAGAATGTGTGTAAGGGTTCGTGATGAAAAGTAACAAAATTAAAAGATAAATGTCAAAGTTGAGATATGGAGAAAGGCTTTGTTCAATGAAGCATGCACTGAATTTAGTTTTTGTTGATATTTAATGAACTCGTGCTTGGAGTTTTTTAAGTAGCATACAGGGGCAGTTTGGTGGCTCGGAAAGAGAATTTAATGAAGAAAATATCAGGGAAGGGAGAGAATATACTGGAAAGAAGTGCAGATGTTAGATCTGTCTCATAATTAATTTTATTATTTGTTCTTTGTATTGATTTTCTGACAAAACTGAACTCATTACATTATATCATGTTATCTTTGGTTGTTACACATGTAATTATTATTAATTGTGGTTTCTGTAAGATTGTTGATCTGACTGCAGTACCTTAAGAGAAATGTGAATTGTCTCTGCAGTTGTTGTGAATGTGTTTATCTAGCGAGTTATTTTTGGTGAATTACCATTAGGGGAAAGAAAAAAGTTGAATTGTGACAGTTTTAATGGATTCTTGAGTATGAGGTAGAAATGTTTTGATATTAGTGAAAAGCAAATATAGAACCTTGCTGTAAAGGATTTCATTTAAAGGTTGGCTAAATATATTCTACTTTGGGAGTAATATCTAATTTTTCTGTCACAATTGCACCTCAGAAGTTGGGAATCAATTGTAACAAGTTTGATGCTGGAATTCATATAGAATGACCACTTATTCTCTCAAAAGGATTTTTTGCAGTGGAGACACACAAGTATTGCATTGTTATGAAATTGTTTTATTAGTCAGACCTTTAAAACGATTCTTTTTTAACAAGGAGATGAACAGATATTTCTGACTGCCTATAAAATTACGAGTGAGGTATATGCTCTGGCACTACGAAATACCCTGCTTTGAAATTTATTTTGAAGATTCCTTTTTGCTCAAAATTTTGATCGTCCCTTTCTTTTTCAATTTCATCCTTATCTTCCTTCCACTTCCAGAGTGCAATACAGATTTTTGCATTGCATTAACAATATGTTTTTCTGAAAACCATTAAACTTTACCAGAGTAACTGCTTCTGAATAAAGAACTAGGACATGATCACATCATATTTAGTTCTTGAACTCTTTTTGAGGTCTCTTGATTTTCCATAGGGTTTGGAAATGCAGATATGTAGACTAATTTGACCTATTATTTAATTGACTAATCCTCACCTGTCCTCTTTCAGCATTGATTGATCATTCTCATCAATATACATCTCTTTCTCTCTCTCTTTCTCTCTCTCTTTCTATCTCTCTCTCTCTTTCTTCCTCTCTTTCTCTCTCTCTCTCTCTCTCTCTCTCTCTCTCTCTCTCTCTAATTTGAAGAAAGTTTGATTATTTTCACATTATATGAAAAGTACTCAGTTATTACTTGAAACAGAGTTGGTGTAATTTTTAGTTTGTAGATCTCTTCAGATATTGTTTTGAGTTGAAAGTCATAAATTATGTCTTTTCTCTATTTCAAAATTTAGTAGATGAAAGTTAATATTTGTCAATTTGTACAAATACATTGTTTTACTTGAAACATGCCTGTTGTTTCTGAGAAACCCTATTTTCAGCCTCAGGCAATTGTCCAGAATAATTGAAGGTCTTGGCTGTAGTTAGACCTATGCCACGTCAAATTCATTTTGAAAAATAAGCTGATAAAAGTGTCAATCTGACATTTCTTGTCACAAAGTAAATATCTTTGTAGAACAGCATCATGTGTTACACCAGCATCACAACACTTGCACAAAATATATTAAATGGATATGACTAAGTTAGTAGTAGTATCGTACTTTTGTCAAAAATGCAGCAAAGGACTATTTAGAGCCAAGCCTTTCAATCGAAAATTGAACAAGAAACAGGTTTATTTCCCTTGTTTGGACACAATTAACCAGATTGTTTGGCTCCATAAGGACAAACAACTGCTAATATACCCAAGGAGACAGAAGTTGAAACATTGTTCTTAAATTGTAAGTGCTTTTTTAAGAACATAGTGTAAGTGCAGATGTTGTGATTATTGTTTAGCCTGATTCTAACATGGTTTGAAAAAAATTATCAGAAGCTAAAATTGGCTAAATTGACATTTCAAAAAGCCTAAATGATGTTAATAAAATCCTAAAAATCCAGATCGTAGTAATAGTAAGCAAAAAAAAAAAAAAAAAAAAAAAAAAAAAATTCTCAGGTTCCTTTAAATTTATTTTGTTGTAAAAACTTATTTGCAGCTACCAAAATCTAAGGAAGGACAGGAAGCAGAAGTATTCCAAAATGTGAAGCAAGCTCTGCATATGGGCTTGGCATTGCTGGACACTCACTTTGAAGCAGTGGAGGTTCCAGCCAGTGACAGTGAGGAAGAAGAAAGCTCAACTAGGTAAACATTTTCTTATATACGTACATTTGCAGCTAGAAATGAGGACTTGCACATCTTTGATGAGAAAAGTTTTATATGGTGCTGGTTTGGATTGAATAAAGATGTTTGAAGTTGTGGCGCTCTAATTATAAATATTAACACATTTCAGATGTAATGATAAAACTATTTAAACAGCTTGTTGAAATCTTTTTCACTTCTCTATGTTATTAAATGTGAATTGCTTGTAATTACGGTCTTTCTTAGAATCATAATAGGTATTTGTTAAAAAATATGAAAGTAATTTCTTTTTCTCTTTCTTATCAGAAAAGTTTTGTAGCTATTGTTTGATAAATCACTTCTGTTTTTCCCTCAGTGTTGGCCGTCTTGTGTTAAAACCTAAAAACCCATATCTTTCACGACCCCTTCCGTATTTAATTGGATCGAAAGAATTCATGGAAGATGATAAAGTGGGCTTGGGTGAGATATCAAGTGATACAGAAGAGTCTCCTGATCAGAATGTTGTCCAGTCGAGTGAAAGCGATGATGAAATGGAGCAAGATGAATTAATAGTCTCACCTAAACGAACAGCAGTAAGATGACATATTTGATTATTTTATCTTTTTTTGAACTAATTATTTATGGTTGTTTATTGTTATTAATGTTATTATTATCATTATTATCATAATTATCATCATCATTATTATTATGATTATTACTATCATTATTATTGTCATTATTATTATTATTATTATTATTATTATTATTATTGTTGTTGTTGTTGTTGTTGTTGTTGTTGTTGTTGTTGGTGGTGGTGGTGGTGGTGGTGGTGGTGGTGGTGTTGTTATAATAGTTGGTTCAGTGTGCCAGAAAAAGTCTCTCCGCAGAGGCACCTTGCTGTGTGCAAAAGACATTATGTTGTTAAACGAGCTGCAGCTTGAAAACATAAATTGTGTACTCACTACAATCATAATAGATGCTAGAAGTGTTGCCCCTCTTCACTTGTTGTGCAGTGATCTGGTTACTACCAACATAAATGTAGTTTTTAATAGGAAGCCCTGATTCGATTCACTGTGGAGAGACTTTCCTGGCACACTGTAATTGTTGTTGTTGTTGTAGTTGATGATGTTGTTGACTTTTAGGCACTATCTTTGAGCGACTCTGAAAACTCAGAACCAGAGAGCGACCGCAGTGAGTCTATAATGAAACAGAAGAAGCCAAGAACTGATAGTTCGGTGGGTGCATTGGGAGAAGAGGAAGAGGAAAAGGACATGTTTGGCCATTCATCACCTCCAGAGGTTGATGTAGCAGCAATAGCGAAAGTATGATGATCTTTTTTTTATGGTTTGTAAAATTTTGCTCCAAGGCTATGTTAGTTTTAATTAATATTTATTTCTTGCTTAAGTTTATTTGTCATAATAATTTATGCTAAAGTAAGTCTTTTTAAGTTGCATTTGTTTTTAACTTGCAAATATTGAATCAATTTCTCTGAAATTGGATGTGTACCAATTTGATGTCCAATTTTAATATTACCTTTTTTTGAAGAATTTCCTAGAATATAATAATTTTTGTGATTTCTTCATTGAATTATTTGAGACTTATTAATTCACGGTGTGGTTATGAATTTTTTTTAATCAGGGAGGTTTGAAAAACGCTTTCTCAGATGAGCTTTCTTCCAAATTGGTGGCTGCAAAATCACAGAGCATGGGTGAGAGAGAGCATAAAAAAGGTAGATTTTTGATATTTTTTTTCTTAATTCTGTATTATCCTTTACATTCTTTTCCCATATTTTTATTTGAAAATATTATTCCAGACAATATGTTTGTGCCTTCCTCTGAACCTGAAGATGAATCAGGACTCTTTGGTAAAACAAGTCGTTCTTTCAGTGAAAAGCAAGGCCTTTTTGATGATTTAGATGACTGGCAAAACACATCAGATTCCTTGTGGAAAAGTGAAAGCACATCTGCCAATAAAACAGTTACAAATGTATCAAAAGGTGAGATGAAAAAAGGTTTTCTTTCTGACATTTTTGACCTAGCTCATGTTATTTTTAATTTTGTTGTCTGAAAAATTCTTAAATATGTCAGCATTTTATTTTCTTGTACTCGTGTAGAGTATATATGAGTTCATGTGTGTAAAATTTTTAGAAGGTTCAGCTAGTCTTGTATTACATAACCAAAATGAAAATATGAGAATGTACACATAGCATCCACTACAGTGCAACAAGTATGTATATGTATGATGTATAAAGGGGGGGGCACTCACACTTCACACATTTTTATTTTTATTTTCTATTTGGTGCTAGTGTTTCTTTTGAATAATGAATGTTTAATAGGTTGATTCCAGAAGCTCTTCGACTTCTGAATAACTAAGTTTCTAATTTTCATGGTTGTGCTTCAATGTACACAAAACATTGAGCGTTTTGTACCTGGTCACTGACGTTTCTCCAGTGCATTTGGCAGGGAGTATTCTTTCATGATAGAATATTGTTGTCATTACATAGTTTTAATTTGTTGAGTTCTTTAGCAGTTTCAAAGCCAGGTTCTCAGATGCCCCAGTGCAGAAAATCAAAATGAAGGTCCCAACTGCAATAAATGGGCAATCAAGAGTTTGAAATCTAATTGGTATAAATATAAGGAGAGAGTGGAGAAAATAAGCATGGGTGCAGTTTGTTTTATTCTTTGGCAATATCTGTTCCCGGAGGTCCTTATTAAGGGCCCCTTACTTCTGGAGATTGGTGCCGTGCACCAGTTGCTCCAGCCTAGCTACATCCCTGATCCTAAGGACGAATGATGGATAGGAAAGAATAGGAGCGAATTTGTAATTTATTATTATATGTTTGTTACCATATATCAGATGACAATTATCAAGTTCATTTAACACTTTTTTGTAATTAATGAAATCTTGTTTGTATCTATTAATTGATAGTTCATATTTGGCCATAGACCCCCTAACACCCCCTTGATCATCATTGACCCCCTTCAAAATTTCATGGACCCCCATGAAGGGGATCAGTATGACCCTGTTGAGAACCCTGACTTTGAGCAAAAAAAGTGATAAAAAAATGTTAATTTTTTTCTTTATTGGGGCCATTTCTTTCCTATGTACACCAAATAGAGCAGCCCCACTGAAGTAAAGATTATTTTGAGTTACCAACATACTGAGGTGGTTCAGGCCACAACTGTTGCCACTGCAGTGTCGTGGACTGGTAGGTCAAAAGATTGAGGCCTATTGGTGACGGATTTTTGACACTAGCTAGATAGATAGCTAGGTTTTCCCTTCTTTCTCTGATCAATACCATGTAATGCCGGAGCAGTACCCAGTAAATGGGGAGATAAGTCATGAGTGTATCGTGATGGGGGTGGTGCCCTTCTGGCACCACGAAAGGAAAATCTGCAAGCTGATGAGCAAGTTGCTGCAGAATTTCATGTTCTAGTGGGGCGGAGGGGGGGGAGGGAGGACACCATCATCTCCCTAGATATACATGCGTTATACTTGACTAATGGCAATAGCAGATTTCACACCTGGAAACAAAATAATCAATCAGTCACTGATTTAACACTTTCTTCCACCAAGCTCTTTTGGAGTAAATACATTCATCAATTGCTCCAAAAAAATTGCTCAATTGTTCAAAAAAATTATGTAGGTCTGATTTTCATTGAAACATCTGAAATTTTTGAAAACTGCAGATTGTTCAACTCTTAAAACCTTCCTTACACCTTTATGGTTGAAGCTAGAGATTTCTCTTAATACATTCTGTTCCTCAATATCGGTTCTTAATGTCATTTGAAGAAACTGTTTTGTGTAATTTTGAGTCAAATTGTGACAAATATTCCATGTTTGTTTTGTTAGAAATACCTTTGGTTTTATGAATGCGGGAGAGTACACCTCTGCTGGACTAACACAGTAATTTTGAGTAAAGCATTGACCATGGGATCGTGTGGGTTCAATTTCCAATTCCAGCCTGAGAAAACATTTTGCTGGCTGGTAACATTTGCAGAGGCACAGATTGGTAGGGCATATCACTGAAATCAAATTCTGATATTGGAAAGTGAAAAAAGTTGTTTTGTGTGTTATTTTCAAAAATATATTTGAAAAATTAGAAAGATTTCATTTCACTAGGTTAATTGTTAATTGAAAATATAATTTTATGTCAATTTTGACAAATTTTTAACATTAGAAAAAAAATCTTAAATTCTATTTCAAGAAAATTGTGGAGAAAAGGAATAAGATATTTGGATATTGTAGTGGAATATAGTGACAACTGGATTGGAATAATTCACTCTACCGGAATAAATAGGAAGTATTTTGCATTGCTACTTGAGATTACTGAACTTTCAGGCTAGTATCAAAGGAAAAATAGTTTTAAAGATGTTAAAAGATGCCTTATCGGCCAATCTTGCAAATTACATTTATGCTAAAGTGGCTCAAGAATAGGAAATAAGACTTTTTTCTTTTCTTTCTTCTCCCACTTTTGAATTCAAGCGTAGCAATTCTTAACAAGATATAAAGCAGTGCAGATGAAACATGAAACATTTTTCTGATAAGGGGAAAGTTAGATGTCAAGGAGGCCTTTGTTTCAAAACTCGATAAACTCAAAGAGAGAAGGTAGCCTGCATTGGTTCACAACAATTTGACTTATTATGTGTCGGTCAAATAGGGAACACTTCAGATATAATTAAAAAGCTAATGGGGAATGAAAATCAAAGAAATAAGCAAATGTAAAAATGAAAATGGAAAACTGGAGCTTCTAGAGAGATAAACTTGTTTGAGGATGAAGATCATAATGACAATCAAGAAAAAGATCTGGAAAATACAATTTCTTAGTATTTAATTGATATAATGAATTTGAAAGTGACTGCAGAATCACTCCCATGAAGATGACTCTATAAATTAAGTATAAAAATGAAGAAATAGAGAACGTTAGCAATCGTATTGAAATGTGGGTCCTAGCTGCAATAATAGCTGCCTTTGTAGATGATAGATTTATCAGTCATGAAGAAAAGATATCATTTGAATCTTTGTGAAAGGGCAGTATCTTGATGGATAATCTTTGATGACAGTTGACTAGAATGTTGTTAAAACTAGATAAAGCAAATTGATAGTTCCCAGGTTTATAAACGAACAACACTATTTGATGTATTGTGAGCATGTAGGATTATATCTCTGCCATTTCAAGAGAAAGAACCAACTCAGAAACCTGCTGAAGTCATTGCTAAAAAATTTAATGGATTTAATTAATATAAAATTAATTGATAAATGGTTATAGTCATGAGAGGTGATTCTACAAATCTGAACACTTGATTGGGAAGGTGATGTCAGGCACTGGGTTGAGGTAACACTGGGTTAAAAACTGATCTGTTTAGTTTGTGCACTCCACCCAAATGACTTGCCATTGAGATACTTAATTGAGAGATGCCATTGAGATAGGCCTAGAATGCAAAACATCATCAAACAAAAATTTGACAAGAGTGATCAGATGCTTGAAACTGCCATGGAACTTGAAATGCATCCATCATTTCCTGTTGCATCCCTTCCTTTGCTTCCCTTCATTCCCCATTCACCCCACCCATCATGTCCCATGCATCCCTTCAAGTTAGGGTACTTACACCATTGTCTGATAGAGTAATAAAAGTTCTGATCAAGCTTGCTGCTAAAGATGCTCTCTGACCATAAGATCAGGAACAGTTCCTTCAATCTGCTTCTCTTCAAAATTGGCTCAGTAATTCATTTGTGCTATTAGAATAGCTAACAAGATATGCTGCATTTGTATTTCAAAATATTGTTTTTGAGGAAAAATTGTTAAAAAAAGGAAAGCTTATAGTGAGTGTATCAATGTTGCTTCTACATGAAAGGTAAGAATTCTTGGATTGAACAACACTATGCCATGTTCTGTATCAATTACACTTCAGTTTCAATAGAAAGCAGTTGTGAATGTTATTTTACCAGCTATGAAGGGCCCAGAATTTTCAGCAGAATACCACCGACCCCCAATGCCATCCAGTTCAAAAGTGTGAAATTTTTATAAGGCTTCATCAAGTTTTATAATATTGCCTATTCATAACAATTAATGCAAGAAAGTATGTACTGTTGTAAAATCACTAGTTTTCTTTTGATTTATATTAATTTTTTATTGGCCTTCTTTCTTTTTTTCTTTCTTTCTAACTTCTTTTCTTGTTTTGCAGTTCATATAGAAATTTGTAATCAGAAACAATTCATTGAGGTTTCACTGCATGTTTTTCTGTTGATATTTATGTGTTTTTTTGGTAAAGAGCTATTCCTCAAAATTCCAGCTCTTACAGGACAATCCATGTGAATTTAAGAAAATATTGAAAGCATTTGAATTCATTTTGCAGGTCTACAAACTAAAACAATAGTTGATACTAGTCAAACTTCAGATAATCAAGATGATATATTTTCTTCGTCCAAACAAAAGTTAAATGTACCTACAAACTTGTGAGTATATTGCTTTTGAATTTAAACTTACTTTGTAATACTAAGTATGATTAATTAAGGAAATGTTTTAAAAAGAATTTCAAACGTCTTGATGTTTTAGAAAGGGTACCCCCGGATAAGATCCCCTAAACCAAATGACATATGAGTAGTTACACAACAACTCTAGCATAAAAATAATATTTTTGACAGATTTCTTAGCCCCCTTTCCACCACCCACACCCCTCTACAGCCAAAAATGTGTTTTTTTCATTTTAATTTTTTCATCAACCTAACACTATTATATGTGAATTAAAAAATAATTAAAAATAAGAAAATATGATTTTCAGTATCTTAAATTTTAAGACAACCAGTAGAATTATTTAAAAAAAATTATCAATAAATTGTATTCTAAGAAACAGTAAAACAGTTCTTGTAAATCTGGGTCCAACCTGTTTCCCTTCATTTCCCCACATGTCCCCTATTCATCCTTCACTTCTGTCCAAATTGTTTTCTCATAAACTTCCAAAAACATTGTCTTTCCTGAGCAAATGAAGATGAAGGATTAGAAAGCTTTAAAAACATAATTTTTAACTACACTTCAAAGTCAAAATATTTCTAGGTGCTACAGCAGTGTATACAAATGTATAATAAACACTAAAATAAATGCACAAAACTGTTGCAATCATTTTCAAAGTATATTTAAATCAAGGTGATCTAAAGGTAGGAAAATGATAAAAATGTTTTTTAAAATTTTGTTAACTTCAGCCCAACAGTCAAAAAAATGTGAAAAAAAATTCACAACAATTTGTGTTTTGAGTGGAACTTTTGAGATTTTTTTCGAACCTGTTCCAGGGTTCTAACCCACAGTAAAAATTATTTTTCATTCTTTTTTTGCAAACTTTTTTTTTGTGTTTGAATTTGGTGCTGAGAAAATATAAAAAAATATTTTTCTGATAGTATAAATTATTTTCTTATTTATATTGCTTACTAGTATGTTGATTGTCTGTTAGTAAAATTCTGTTCATTTTCAGTATTTTAAATTTTCAGACAATCAGTTGAATTATTTAACCACTTAACATAAAAGCCCACGTATACTCGGGGTTTTAATTTCTTCAAAAATTTAAAAGCCTGAGAATACTTGTGTTTTTAACATTAATAATAATAAAAATTGAAAATTTTTGGACCACCTTTCGTTTCATATTTGCAAGTTAAGGGCTTTAACAAAAATCAGTAAATTGTATTTTATGTAATTTTATAGAAATAACTTGTTTTGCATTTCAAGTGCTTGAAACGGTAAAAAGGATGGTAAAAAGTTCCCCTAAACCAAATGATATATGAGTAGTTACACTTTAATAATATTGTAACTAGTAGTGTAACTACTCATATGTCATTTGGTTTAGGGGAACTTTCCAGGGGTACCCTTTTTTACCATCTTCTCGGGGGTACCCTTTAATGTAATTAGGAGCATTGCCTAAATTCCTTACAACCAGTTGTAATTTTATTTTTAAAGAATTTTTGGGGGTTTTTGTTTTGTTGTTTTCAAAGAACAAGTATGCTGTAGCTTACATTTAATTTTCAGTTTCTTTCTTTTCTTTTTTTCTCTCTCTCTCTCTCTCTCATTTTTTTTTTTAACCTAGAGAAAATAAAAATGAAAGACCAAAGAAGTTTTGAAATGGGAAGCATGGAATTGAATGAGCAACAATACATCATACAGTGTAAACAAATGAATATTTTGAAAATTCTGAATTCTCACTGATGATGTCTATTTAAACAGCTTATACATATACATAGTTATTAAAAGATATCATCATGGCATGTGTAAAAATCCATGTGAAATGAATGTCATTTTATAGCAGAGATCTAAAACATTTTTCCTTTGTGTTATGAGTATTTATTGACCATTACATTTCTTACAATTAAAATATGATTAAGGTACAATTAAGTTGTATAATTCTAAAACTTCTAAGTACAACAACTTAATTTTTTACTGCTCCTTTATCCTTAACTGTTATGATGAAGTGTACAAAACCCTCTGATTGTTTTCTTTCACAGATCTCGCGTTACTTTGAAACTAAGATGAGCAGTCTTGCCTACCTTTAAGTTGAGTGACTATCAGTGTTCATTGGAAGTGGCCTATCAGAGGCTCTCAACTTCTATGAAAGACAGCTGATTATATTTCCACCAGTTGCATTAATGTTCTTGCTCTCAGTTATTCGTGAATTATACATGTTCCTTGATCAGGATGTATCAGAAAAAAATTATTGTATCAGTTAAGTATTAAAGTGTACATAGCAATCCATTCAAGAATGTATTGCCAATGTTTATCCCAGGAGAAGTTATTGTTTGACATTTTTTATGACTGAATCTATATAAATAATAAACTAGTTTGGGAATATTGGGCATTCTTGGTTAACTACCGCTGTTATTAGTTCTGTTTGCTACTACAATGGATATTTTTGAATTTTTATACAGGCTTTGATGAACTTTTATCAGATTTTTTGGATATCCTTTTGTACTCATAATATTCCCTAATTTGTTCTGACTGATTTTATCAAAGGCCTTTTCATAATTACGTATAGAAAATATGTTGGAAGGTTAAATTCTTTTTGCTTTTTTAAAATTATTTGTTATAGGATTTATACACTGTCAAAGCAGGATCTTCCCTTTCTAATTCCACATTGTACTTCTATTTCACCTCACTGATTGCATTAAGTTGGTGTGTGATAATTTCTGTGAATAGTTAATTTGTTGAATTTAGTAATTTGAAGTATCCGTAATTATTTTGTTCCAGCGGTCCCCTTTTTTGTAAATTGGCATCATGATAGATTCTTTCCATTCTCTTGAAATAATGCTTGTTGTCCAACTCGTATTTAATATGTTCACTATATGTATGTATTCACTGTTAAGTTTCTTTTGGAGCATATTTTAAGACTTCATCAATTCTCTGTTCTTGGCACGTTATTATTCTAAACAGAATTAAAATAGTTTCCATCTCTTCATAGCCTACAGGATCAAAATCTCAGCTCAGAAGTGTAGTAATTTGTTAAAATTTTGTTGTGTAAGCGACTTGCCCCTAATTCTTTAAAATGCATTAGCCAGTCTTCAGTACTATTATTTGAGATTACTGATCCTCTACAAAATTAGGTATTTTAAAGGGGACATATACCTGGCCTTTGGGAGTGAAAGGTGACCAGAGCATGGTACTCCCACCATCAGCCTCTCTCCAAAGGCCCAAAAAAGGTAATGCCCAAACTTCCATCTCCTGAGCGTATGAATATTATTTTCCATGTAATCAAGATATCAATTTTCCTTGGTTTTTAAAAATACTGGCAGCCTTTAAAACTTATTCCTTAATATGTCATGAACAGTGTCAGGAATTTGAAGCAAATGCTAATTTTACACCTTTGGTATTGACTTTCAGAATTATTTATGAACTCAGTCGATATTAAGGAACTATTTACAGCACTGCAAAGTTCTTATTCATCCTGAAAAAGCATAAAATTAGGTTTGGTGTGTATGAAACAGAGATTAAAGTTGAAGGTATTCTTACACAGAAATTCAGACTGAAGCGGAAATTTGTATTAAATTAAAATCCTGTTTACCCTGGCTGCACTTTGCATAGGGAAAGAGTCAATACACTGTCCAGTGTTAAAATATGCATCAGTCAAGAGTTCAAATAAAAATAACATCTGCATATGAAAAGGTTAGGAATAAAATAATAATAGATGCTTTAGCATTTACATTTCTGTGGGTGTCCTTATCTGCATTTTCGAAAATTGTAAAAGTTTGATTTTTTTCGGCATCTTTCTACAAGTACAAAATTAAAAATAGAGATTTTTCCCTCAAATGAATTTTGTTGTACATAATTAGTTCTTATATTAAGGTCATGTACATTTTTTTGAAACTTTTAATAGTTTTCATGCAATAGTGCATGCAATATTTGCAATTTTAAAAAATCACAAAAACAAGATTTTCTCGAAACTGCTCCAAACTTTTTCTTTAAATTTTTGATAGTGGTGGTGCCAAATCTACCCTGTAAGATGAGATAAATGCCACATTGCTGTATTGTTTTGTTTTTTCAAAAATTACAAAAATGTAATTGTTTTGACTTGTCTCTCACGTCAGTAATATTTATACTAGAGATAATTTCCTTGCATTATTGTACTTTTGAGTATATGTGCTTTAAATAATGTCGAATAAAGTTTCTCGAAAAGTCAACAGTTTTCTGTTTAAATGAGCTCAAAATTCCGCATTTTCAGAAATGCTCAAATGCCATTTTCTCAAAAATAGCTCCAAATTTTTTCCTCCAACTTTTCCAATGGTTAGTGCCTATTGCACTGTTTTAGAAGACGTAAAGTTAATTTTTTTCCTGTTTTTTGTTGTTGTTGTTTTTTTCTGTTTTTTTTTTCCCTCCTTCCTTTCTTTCTTTTTTTTCTTTCTTTCTTTCCTTTGTTCTTCCAAAAATTACACAAATATAATTTTTTCGAAATATCTCTCACCCTGTTAATATGCACATTTCCAGTTATTTGTATACATTATTGCATTTGTGAGTTGAAGTGCTTCAAATGACTTCAAATGAAGTTTTTCGAAAACTCAATAATTTCTGTGAAAAATAGCTTCAAATTTTGCATTTACAGTAATGCTTAGTCGCCATTTTCTTAAAAACAGCTTCAAATTCTTATGGATGCCCTGAATACTTATTATCACTTATTTCATTGCAGCATTAACATGCTATGGTCATGATGCAAACTCAAATATCCAATTTATTTTCATTAAGTTTCTTGAAATTATTTTGAATAAAAAAAAATAATAATAATAAAAAAAAAAATCAGAAACCAACAACAATAACAAAAACTATTAAGCTGCTAAATGCTTATTTTTTCCCTGTAATTTAGAAAAAATGGAAACTTACAGTCACTTGTAATTCAGCGAGTCTTGGGAAAGCTAAAAGGGTGGTATTTAAATGAAATGGTATTTTTTTTAAAAACTTACATTAAGAAAATTACAACTTTTGGGCAGTTGGAAAAAGTGGCGTAGTGCTTTGTGTTTTAAAATTTGAATTCTTGTGCTAAGCTTTAATTATCTCTTTCAGAGCTCAAGAAGAAAAAGTGAAGGAAAGTACTCCTAAATCTGTCATTTCCACTGAAACTGTGGAAGATGTTCTGTTTGGACCTGCTGAGGATACAAATGATCTTTTCACTCCAAAATCCAAAGGTAAAGTAATAAAAATTGACATTGGAGGGCTGCATTTCCTTTAATTCTGCACAGTAACCAAATTTCATTGGGAGTGATTGATTTACAGTTACTGGAACTGCTAGTGGTAATTCTGCACTCTTTGGTAAAGATGACATGGAGGATGATGATGATCTCTTTGCAGTTCCATCTACTTCACGAGAGACTTCACAAAATTTAACCAAAAAGAAGGTAAGTTGTGATGAGTGAAGTTGACACACATGAACAGGCAAACTGCTCTTACAATCTGGAATTTAGATGCTAATAACTAATGTTTTCTAGCATCTAGGAATCTAATGCAGCTTTATCTTTAAGTAATGTTTATGTCCTCAAAAGGGTAGAGCTGTATTTGTGAGTTTAACCTGGGAATGCCCGCAATAGGTAGACTCGCCCCAGTGCCCGCAATATATCTCTCAGATATTGCTGCACCTTTTTGGGAATGCGAACAATCTGAAGCTCTATTTACTGTAATATGTATTTTATTTAGTTTGTACATGTCTTCCAATGCAGTTGTTAAAGAATCTTACACTGCAGAAACCTTGTCTGAATACATATGGTGAGAAACGTAAAAATTGACAAACTACACACAAAAATCATTATACATTGTATTATCTTAATGACAAGTATTAAATACAATTTCCACAAATTATTTTGGCATCATCTAAACAAAAATACATTTGACATTTTCCGCAAAAATATTTAGAAAATTTTTGTCTTTTTTCCATTTTGTAAGGTTCGCATTTTTTCATTGTCCTACAGATGTCTCCTATATGTCTTCCTCTTTGGGAAGAAATTGTGACAGTTGATCCTAGATAAGACAAATGATTACATTTTCTGAATAGGCACTTGTCATAAACATGGCTGAAAATAATGCAAAGATACGAACCCCTTACTCCAGGAGCTCACATTGCACTGGCATCAGTGCACGCAACATATCTGACAGATATCACAAAACGCAGCTATGAAGTTTCTACATGCTCACAGGAAATGATATGATAGGACAAAAAGAGAAGGCTGGGCGTTTTCAGAAAAGTACAGTGAAGGAATACATGTAATATCAGACAATTAATGCATTGCAATAATTCAGGAACATAAAATTACCGTGGTTGGGATCCCACTGATCTATTCCTGAGTTAAAGATGTCAAAATGCATGAAGGTTCAGAAGATAAATTAGATTCTACCAATTGTTAAAATATATTTTCTGTAATTTCTTTATCAAAGGTTTCCGATTCCTCAGTTTCTTTAAGCCTGTCTGTTTCTGTAAGAGATGGCAATGTAAATTTAATATTTACTTTCAAAGTTAAGATGAATGTAAATTTTTGCAGAAACTTCCTGGTGCTGTTCCTGTATTAAATAATGTGGATCTTTTTGGTAACATATCTCCTATTGTGAAACAAAATTCTGGTGAAGAAGACAATGCTGTAGGAAGGAACACTATATCTAATGGTAGTGATCTGCTGGAAGAATCTAGTAGTGGTATAGTCAGAACAAGAGATACAGTGTCAAAAGTAGATGAAGAAAGTGAAAGGTAGTGTATGTTTGACTTCGTAACTTTCTGTCATTAAGAATGGGGAGGTTCTGAACTGCATTGCTGTATTTTAAGATGTAACATATGACAAAACATACCAGTAATTTGAAATGGTTGGTTGTTTAGTATAATCTCATTTGCAATTTTGAAATGTTAAACATATCCTGAAGTCATTACCACTGTACATGTTTTTGGTATTCTAATACTTAATAAGTGGGGCAGAAACATGTATTCTATTGTGAAGGATTCTTTGACAATGATACATTCCTGTTACTATTAATTTACTACTTCATGAAAATTTGGTATGTAATGTATCAGAATTTGAGTAGTAACAACGAGCTTATGAAATATTGGGGAATACAAATAAGGAAATAGAAAAAAGTAATTAATTATGTTCTCTTATCTGTGGTAGCAGATTTTCAGTGCCCTTGGCTGTTGGTCCTGGGTTCTCATACACGTTATCCTTCCTGTCTGTTACTCTACTCCTTCCATGTTCTTATATTCCATGAATTACAGTTCAATTAATTTCATCATTGAAATATCTTCTATCGCTTATTTCTATGCACATTATCCTTTCGTGTTATTAATTTCTTTCTAACACATCATTATTCAATTCATGCTGCCAGTACAGGTTCTAGTGACGACTAACTCACATCTTTCTCGCTTGCTGTCTTACATCCTTCTGATCCTTTTCTGTTGCCCATAATCCTCTTCTACTGATCATTTACTGTCTCTATTGTTTCAGTAGCATTTTGATGGTATTGTGTCCTTCTTCCATTGCACAATACTGATCTCTTTTTTTATTATCTCAATAATGTCCTATTATTAAATAAACTTTATATTTTAATTTAAATAGCCATTTATTATAAAATATTCTGTAAGTAAGCAACATATACCATAGTGATGTCACGTTTCTTCTTAATTTCCCAACCTATATGAATATTTTTTCGTATTTTGCAATTTTTTATAATTAATATATAAAACTGTCATTTAGATGACATGTCTTATCTCCATATGGTGGAAGTTTTCCTTATTCTGCATTGTTCTTTGAAGTTTTCAAAGAACTTCTTACTTCATATTTGGTTGTAGACAGTACCATTATGTTAACTTACATCATTTTATCATTTTAAGTTGAGTCACATTTTCAGTTGCCTCATGTTAAAAGTTTGGTTGATGTAAGATTGCCTATTTCTCATTATTCCCTTGTAACAGTAGAAAAAGTTAAATGTGCAAATGTCTTGTATACATTGGTGTGTCTGTATTTTGTGTGCACACATGATGAAGTAGACTGGATAGTAAGTTACATAACAAGTGCATGGAGCTTCTCGAACTAGTGTTACATACACTATTTTTTTAACTCACCATAAGTGAAACATCTTTTGCACTTGCTTCACGATGTTTCATGCATGCTTTGCAATGTTCCACAAACTATTGGTTTGATTGAAAAAATTAGCAGATTTTCACACAGAAAACAAGCATGAGTGTTTTATGGACGGTGTGTGAAAAAATAATTTTTTAAGATACAAACATTTCTTTTCAGCCAAGGAGGTGTAAAAGAGATTGAAAAATCGTCCCTTTTTGATAGCCAAAAATTATTTCAAAGTGCTGTTACCTCTACCAAAATTGCTGATGGAGCCAGTAAATCATCTTTGTTCAACACAGAAATTGATAGTGACAGTTTATTTGACAAACAAAGGCATTCAGATGAAGGTATTCTTAACAGAAAGTAAGTACCCAGTCAGTAATGGAAAACAATTACAAACAATAACATTCATTTAAATAATTGTCAGTGACCAATTGTTTATAAAATATGTACCATTTCCAATCCTTTTTGACAAAATCGTGTTGGAGTCTGTAAGCAATGTTTATGTGATTTTTGTATTTTTTTAAATGTTTACTTGATAAATTTGAAATAGCATAAATAATTGTAGATTAGTATGTAATTATACATTCATGACTGTTTATTTACATCAATCCTGAAAAACTGATGCTGTGGCAGTCCTTCCTGGGTTATACTCGCTCATTAAATAGTCATTAAGAAATTGAGCCACTGTTCCGTCGCCCAAGATAATACGTCCTTTCTCCGCTAGGTGATGAAAGGAACGTAAAGAAATGTGCGTGGTTAGACGGAAGAGCAGGCCTGATGGCCCGGTCTCGCCACGTAAAATAAGGCATTAACTAACTAACTAACTAGTATAATAAACCCTCCAAAAAAGAGACTTCCCTTTGAAACGGATTGGTCCAGTTCTGACAGGGGATGCAGGGAAGGCTCTCAAGTGTTCTTTTCCCCATCTTCCATTCTCTTGCTCTTCAATTCCTATCTCACTTTTAATTCTTTAACACCTGTTTTTCTTCCTCGCTGGCCTTCTTGTATGCGGAACGCCCACTGATGCATTTGCTGTGCATGGCGACCCTAGTCATAGAGAATGGGTGTCCTGGGAGTTGAGGGGTGAATGAATACTTACTCAAATGCTACCTTGATGCTGAATACTTGTAGGTAGATTCATTCTTGCTAAGATTGCAGTGCGTACCTCGGTGAGTCCTGGTGACTGAAGGAAGGTCTGTAGTGCATGCCCAATGCACTTACTTTGATCCCAGTGATAATCTCCCTTTCTTCAAGAGTCAAGGGGTCACTGAGAATCAGAAGAGGTCAAGGGGTCACAGAATCAAAAGGAAAAAGCACGGGAAAGTGATCTCTACTTCCACCCTGATTCTTACTGTTGATCACCTCTCCCTTCCAGAAAGGATCAGTGATAGATTTTACAACCTTTGTGTGTGGCAATATGTGCTTAACCCTTTCCACTGCCTCAAGTGCCAAAAGATTTGGCCGTACCCAACAAAGACGCATGTCAGAAAGCAGTGTGTGGATTGTGTGGTACATCAATGCATGACCCACTATCCTGCGCTACCCCACCGCACTAGGTCAACTGTGAAGGTGATCATCTGGCCTACTCCAACCAGTGTCAGGGAGAGGGTGATCTAGAAGACCAGAGTCACTGAGATGATTTCCTTCCCTGAGGCCAAACATTGATAACGGGCTAGGAAACCAGTAGACCTAATGATCCTTTTCCAATGCCCTAAAGACTGAGTCCCTGAGGGTAACGGAGTTGCTGAACACATCGTTCTTCCACCCTAGTAGCACACTTCTGTTGTTAGGTGTCTCCTATAGACCTCCCTGAAGATACATCATGTCTGGAAAGTGAGAATATAATAGTTCCCTCCAAGATCAAGAAATTGAGTAAAAAGCTTCACCAACCATCGATGTCTACCAAAGCCCCTGCTTCTATTGAGCTTTCAATGGAAGTCAGTGCTAGTCAGGGATCGTTACCAAACAAATGTTTGTCCTTGAAGCCCCACTCGGGGGTTCCTCATGCTTCCTCCTGCTTCCAAGACTTTGAGTGAATCTCCAGCCCTCTAGTCTCAGTCACTTGTATCAAAGTAGGAAATAATCCTGACACAGGCAACCATCTTCAGCAGCAGTCAGGATCACTCTCTTGCAGACGAGGAGCCCCATGAGAGTTCCCTAGCACCTTGAGAAAGAAAAGAAATAAAAAAAATAATTCTACACCATGGCTCTCTCATGGACCATATACAATTTCCTTACCCATTAAGAAGAATTGAGGTTGATAATCCCTTGTCATAGTCCATCTGTAGTCTGCCTTCAGGAAACTCATCTTCTTCACCTTCTTCCCCATCATCCCCTCTTTCTTCGCAGCATTTGGACCTATCAGTTCTATCAAGATGATGTACTTTATGCTCACGGTGGTGTCACAATACTTACATGTGACTCCCTGTTCTCTGAAGAACCGTCTTCAAAACTGACCTTCAAGCCTTATGCATTCAGATAAACCTACCATCCTTTTTGCTAATGGTGTGCAATAGATACATTCCACATGAACTAGTCACGTCACAAGAACAAATTAAAGCTGTGTTTTCCCAGTTGCCTGTGCCGTTTCTAATCATGAGGGAACTTGATGTCCACAACCCCACTTGAGGTGGCAGGAGGAGGCCTGCCTGAGAAGCAGTATGAACATATACATGGTATCTAATACGTATACTAATACGTATCGTATACAGTGGTATCTAATTCTGAATATTGGCGAATGCACACAGTTTTCCATATTTTCAAACACTTTCTTGTCTATAGATATGTCTCTCAGTGTTTCATCTCTCTCTACCACCTTTGAGTGAACTGTTCTTGATGACCTGCATGACATTGACCATTTCCCTGTCTTGATGTATTTCGATATTCCTGATCGAAACATTGCCAACCCTCCTCACTGGCTAATCCATCGAGCTGAGTGGGAAACATTTGAGAAAGAAATACGAATATTGGAAAATTATCCAAATGATGTTGATGCTCTGGTTGCCCACTTTACTGATGCTGTTCTTCATGCAGCAATTACCATCCCAGAGTCGTCAGGTCATCCATGATACTCCCCTGTGCCATGGTGGAATGCTGACTGCTACTGTAATGTGTGATCGACTTGCTGGTGCTGACAAAGCTCAAGAGTTTCCAACTTTGGAAAGATGGTAGAGCCTGTATTTCTTCTCTTTCTTGCCGTAACCCCCTAAAGTAGTATGATGGAATGTGTGACAGATCAGAGGAAGGCTTCCCCTACTGCCTGTCCTAGGGCTTCTGGTAAATGGAAATCTCTTCATCTCACCAAAAGACATAGTTGCATTGGCCTCTCATTATGAATAAATCTCAAAATCCTAATACTACCATCCTAGCTTTCTGAATTCCAAAAGAAGAATGGAGAACTGTAGATTGGATTTTTTGAGTTGCGTGAAGGACGATTATAATGCTTTTTTTTCGAATGGATTAATTTTCCTCTGTCCTTGCTCAGGCCAGAGGTTCTGCTCCAGGGCCAGACCATGTACATAATCAAATGCTGAAACATATACCAGGAAAGGCACATTCTTTCCTTTTCCGCATCTTCAACTAGATTTAGGTTGAGCATACCAATCCTAGAATTTGGTGTGAAGCCATTATTATCCTAATCCCCAAAGAAGGAAAGGACAGAACGATCCTGACAAGTTATTGCCCAATCTCGCTCGCAAGCTGCGTGTGTAAGCTTTTAGAGCAAATGGTAAACACAGGCCTGGTTTGCACCCAGGAAAAAGAAATCTATTTACACCTATTCAAAGTGATTTCAGGAAGCACAGGTCAACCATGGACCACTTAGTTACTCTTGCCACACAGATTTCTACTTTGTTAGTGCTATAACAACTAGTCACAATTTTCTTCAGTATAAAGAAAGTGTATGACACCACCTGGAGGTTGATTGATTGCACCTTACATTCTTGGAGGCTCAGGGTATGGATCTCGTTGTTTTTAGCAGCCTTTGTTTCCTTTCTGTGCCCGCTTTGTTGACAGGCTATTCTCCAGTCACCAGTTAAAAAAAAGGGAATCAGGGATCAATTTTGTATGTTGCTCTATTTGCCATTGCTGTATAGCATCAGCATTTGTTGACAGGCTGTATACTCCAGTCATCAATAAAAAAAAAGGGGATCAGGAGTCAATTTTGTATGTCACTGTGTTTGCCATTGCTATTAATGGTATAGCAGCAGCCTGCGAAATCATTGCTCTTTGTTGATGACCACCATTTTTATCACCTTCAAGAGCATGCAAGTTATTGACAGGCAGTTGCAACTTACTCTTAGCAAATAACAAGAATGGAATGATAAAACTGGATTCTCGTTCTCCGCTTCCAAATCCAGCTGCATACACTACTGCAAGATTCATCACTTCCATAATCATCCTGAATTTTTTCTTGGTGGTAATCAACATCCCTGTGTTGAATCTGCAACTTTCCTTGCTTTGATGTTTGACAACATGGCAAAACATGGCTTAACATGGCAAAAACACATTTGTAAATTGAAAAGCCGATGTGTAAGTCTTTTGCACTCTTACTTTTAGCTAATGTGGCCCAGACTGAGTATATCTCTTGCATTTGTATAGGCTGATCACCTGTCCAGTTTTGGATTATGGATATTCTGTGTGGATTGGTGTCTCCATCAACCCTCTGGCTATTGAATACCATACACAATACTGGTACACTTCTGGTAATGGTATAACATTCTATATATGAAGGTGTCACCAGCAAGGTGCTAACTGACAAAAACCTAATTTTACAGGAACCACAAAAAATGTTTAATTATCAAAATATTGATAATTCTGCACTGGTTTTGTGTCTAAATGGTTTCTATTTGCCTCATTGTGTGTACATCATCAGCATTGCTACATTTGAAGAAGGCTATTACAGAATATTGGTCATTTTAGGAACAATCTAGCGACAGAAGGCACTATATGCAGCAGTTCGCACCTTTTGATGTCTGACAGACACAGTAAATAAAATAAAATCTGTATTGGAATATTCATTAAATTTGGAAGAAATTAAATGTTTATTGTCATACACTACCCATCAATCAAGCAATTGACACTAACTTGTCAAGTCAACATAATGGAAGCCAGTTCAAAGCTACTTTAGTTTTAGGGATTTTCTTGTAACGTGTTCACCAGTTTCGTTTAATGCTCTTGGTATGCAGCAGGGGTGGATCCATACGATTATTTTGGAGAGGGTGATTATAGATTTTTGTTAAATAATGTACATATCTTATCTTGTATATTGTTTTTGTAGCATATAAATGGTATTAAACAAAATGATTGTTTAAATAATTACATAATAAATTCCATAAATAAATATTTAAATTAATTTTGTCAAATAAAAGAAGGTAATGAATGAAAACTCTAGGCCTTGGCAGGGCCCCTCTGCCCCACTTCTCCCTGGAATCCACCACTGGTGTGCAGTACCCACGTCAGATAGCACCTTTTGCATCTTACCGTAATTGGAGGTGTTTTCGCTTGCATGCATCCCCCTTTTAGTTTTTATACTATTTTCCATCATCTATGAGCTTTGTATTCTTCACCTTTTACCAATCATCATAATTTACCTACTTTTTATTCAGGAGTTTTATGTTCATTATGGGTGGCATGAGGGCCTTGTCCACCATTTCTACACAGATAGCACCTTCTGCATCTAATACCAACTTTCGAATATTGAAAATAATGCTTTGTAGTAAGTGTACACTCATGAGATTACACCAGCAACATAATTCCCTTCCATACAACCATTCTACATTGAAATGTAACTTTTGGCAAAAGTGTCAGCACCTTCTGCTGGTGACCCCTTCTCAATGAGGAAGATATATGTATAACAGCTTGTTGCTGCCACCATTGTTTCAATAAGAAAATAAGATATTTTGATTGGCACTTGTGGTGCGAAATTATTTTCTATAATACTCCATCACGCCAAGCAATCCATCATCCAAGTTTCTGGACATCATATACACTAAGACCATCATTTCCTCATCATCAGGCCTCTGTCTCTCTACATTTTTGCAGAAGCGTAATATAAAGTTGCCCATCCCCATGCCCCTCCCCACCCACATCAAGTCTTTTTCCCTCTTGGAAACTTCTCCAGTCCACAATAGTCCTGAGGTCAAACCTCCCTAAATCCTCAACTCTCTCCAGTACATTTCTGACGGAATTTCAGGAGATGAAATCCATGTATTCTGGCTGTAACTTCATCTACACTAATGGTGATTTGCTGTAATTCCAAAAGCTCTCTCGAATTCATCTCTTCCCTCTCTTCTTGTGGTGACCCTTTGACAATGAACATTCAATAGCAAATCCGTCATTTATTGATGTGTCGTTATAGCTTGTTTTTTGTTGGATCCCTGGCCACTTGGGAATAGCAGGAAATGAAATAGCTGACCAGGCAGCAAAACTCGCCATGAAGAAAACTGAGGTAGATATCCTCACAGTCCCTATGAATGATACCAAACTGTTTATCAAACACTGTTCTCAGTGGCTCATTCTCACAGAGTGACAGAACTTGGATTTTAAGCTCATGAGAATTAAGGATTCCATTAAACCTTGGTCTTCTTCATCTCATGGCTTTATACGTGATGAGATTATTCTGACAAGTCTTCAAATTGGTCACTGCCATTTCTCCCACACATATCTTCTCTGTGGTGACCCACTCCCTTCTTGTGATAACTGCGAAACAGATCGTACCGTGGAGCATGCTCTCCTGCTCTGTGGTAAGGTAAGAGATAACCGCCAAAGGTATTGTCTTGCTGCTTATGTAGGAGAGAAGCTTGGTAATGAAGAATCCTCTTTCTGGAAACTTTTCAGCTTTTTACAAGAAAATGAAATTTGCAACCTTATCTGAGAGAGGAGGATAATTCCAATTAATGTGCCTTTTTCTTAGAAGATTTTAAAATATTTATCTGACTTCTTTCTTGCCAAATCCTTTTTTACCATTAGATATGCTCATATTCAATTTTTCTTTTCCCTTTTTTTCGTCTCTTCACTTATTACTTTACAATTTTTTAAATGTTCTAGCTTGGCATTGTCACAGTTTTCCTTTAATGTATTAAGCACTGGAGTTTTCTGATTGCTGACTTTTGTATTGATATCATAAAAGAGATTGCCAGTAGCAAGCTTAATGAAGTAGAATGACATTTCTATGGAAATTTATTCATTTTATTATCTTATTTTTGCAGTATATCGGGCTCCAAGATATCTACTGCTTCAAGTTTTAAACCAAAAATGAAGAAACCAGCAAGTCTCTTTGAAGATTCAGACTCTGGAGAGGATGAACTATTGTTTTCATCCACTAGTTCTACCAGTTCTCGCTCCCGCAGATCTCAAGGAAGTGGTGACTTTCTTGGGAGTGGTGTTGAGAGAAGGATTCTTCCCAAGAAAGGGCTGTTTGAAGATAGCTTATTGTTTGGAGCTGTGAGCAAAGATGATCCTGATGTTGACATATTTAGTAGTCAAAATGATCCAAAATCTAAAAGTGATCCAGTTGCCAAAGACCATATTTTTAATGGGAACGATGTAATTGGTGATAGTTCAGCAATTGGTAAGAAAGGGGCTTCAAATATATTTGATGATATAGATGATGTGGACGACATATTTGCAGTTCCCAAAATCAGTGTAGAGAAGACACATACTTTTGGTGGTAAGACTTCACAAGCTAATTTGGAAAAATTGTCATTATTTTCTGATGCTTCCAATGAGGTAAAAGATATATTTTCCGATACTATAAGTGAAAATAAAAAACCTGATGTTGTATCAAAACCAGAGCCACCCACTCAGTCGCGTGTGTCTGTAGATGTATCTACCAAGACTAGTTCTGAATGGATTGGAGACAATACAACTTTGCTATTTTCAAGCAATTCTCTTTCTCATTCTGCTGAGGTAGAAAATGTAGAGGAAAAGAAAAAGGATGTGACCAAGAATGTCAAGCCCCAAATAAGTCAGAAACCAAGGGTGCCAATAAAACCACCACCGTCAACAGTTTCAGTTCCGACGAATTCAAATTCTTCATTGACCTCTAATGAGCCCAAAATTGAAGATGTGGAAGATAGTCAGAAGTTTAGAAAAAGCAATGCTAGTTCCACAGGTGTGGAAAAGATAACCAATAGTAATCCAAATGATAATGAATCTAAAACTGCAGGTGTTAGTGAAGGTGTTAATATTGGTGATAATCAAACTTCTACCTCTAGCATAAAACCAGAACCTCCACGAACACTTAATATTCGTAAAACTACTGATATAGTGTTTGGAATTCCATCCAATGAAGATGATTTGTTTGAATCCTCATGGTCAGACAAATCTTCATTAGGAAAAGAAAATGCTAATACTGAGCAATTAAGGAATAATTCTCTTACTTCTAGTAATTTCAGCAAAATACTTGAAGATTTCAATTCCCAAACAGCAAACTCAGCATCTATGAGCAGTATATCGAGAGAACACAGCTCAAGTAATTCTCCAGAAATCAACAAAGAACGAATCTCCTCTGTTGTAGGTGAGCAATTATTTCATTTAAGTTGTATATCTGTAACGTTTTTACCTTATTTCCAAAAGCCTTGAAAATCGAGAGAATTGCAAATATGTGTTATTGAATTTTGCAGATACCAATCATTCAGTTGTAAGGGAACAACAGAAGACCATCTCTAGTCCAAGTAAATTACGTATTGATCCCAGAACTCTGCTGCCTGGTGCAAAGCCACCAAGCATGACTGTTACGTCAGATGGTGCGGTTGGATTTGACAAACCTGCAGAAACAACTTCTACACTGCATAGTGCCGCAAAGGTATAAATTAGTAGTTGATTTGAATTTATTAGGAATGAAAATTATCATTTTTGTCAGACAAGTTATATAGTTCAGAAGTTTATTCATTGTCACCTGAATCTAAAAATTGATTGTAATTGACTTACCTTTTGCAACATATATAGTTAATGAGTCAAAGGAGTCTTCCCAATTTGACTCTTGTTCAGTGTAAGAAATTATTTTTGCATAATGTATACACGTTAAAATTATTTTGTCATTTGATGTTAATGATGAAAGTAAATAGTTAAGATACCTGAAATCCAAAATGCGTGTAATTTTATGCAGAAGTAGATAAATATAGGAATTGCATCTGAATAATAGACATTTGTGTTTCAGAAAATTGGAATGTCACAAATTTGATGTGAGGAGAGCTTTTGAAGTAATTTTAATTTTCCTTAAAAGAGACTGAACTAGAATTATCTTGCTTTGTGTTTGCTGTTAAAGTGCATTTTAATTTCTTAATTTTAAAAATAATTTAAGACAACTTGAGCTTGTGTCTTTAGAGCCAGTATTTCTATTCTTGTGATGCTTTTTTCACAAATACAGTATTTTCACTGCATACAACATATATTTATTAATGTGTTTACTTCTTCTAAACTTTCCTTTAATGCATAGACAGCTTCGGTTCTAACAATTTATGAATGTGGAGTGCACCTAAATGGATCATACATCCTAATATTATTTCAAAGATGTGCCCTACTACAGACTTTAATTTTAGAACTTAATCTTGATAGTTTGCTATCAAGAATGAATTACAAACCAACTGTGACCTAATAATAATATTCTCACTCCCGCAACTCATAAAAGTCTGTTTCCAGCATCTGCCTCATTTGAATGGTTAGTTAGATTTTTATTCAGTTTGCTGATACCTGGGAAGTGAGCGGGCTGTGCTAGTTAGGAGAGTAGAAAAAAGGGAGAGGGGGAGCTAGTTTGAGTACAAAGGGATGAACTGGAAAATAATATTTAAATTTTTGATGTAATTTAAAAAAAAAAAAATGTTTTGAGATGTTAAATTTGTGTATAGAAATACCATTTATGAGAAATTCTCAAATAAGTCTCCAAAAATTGACATCAAAAATGAAAAAAGACTAATAGGCAAATATCTTGAAATAAAGTGAAATAATTTTTCAAAAATTGTCTCTTAATTTTCAAACTATTCTACAAGTAGATAGATATTTTTGTTGCCAACATTTTGCCTACAGTTTGCCGAGGACCTGCTGACAATAAAAATTGCAGGGAATTAGCAGTTTTTAAACAACTTTATTGAAATGAATAATGTATGAATAGTGATGGTAGAATTTAGCTCTTTAAATTTAAAAAAATTACATTTGGAAAACAAGTCTCTAGCATTTTATAGTGTTTAAAAATTTAGATTAGCATTTTGTAGCAATTGTTGAGAAAAATACTATTAAGAAAGGACTCTTTGAGGTAAAAAAATATTTTGATGCTTTTTAGACTTTCCCATTAGAAATAGGAAATAAGGAAAACTAATTTAATATTTTGCCATTGTGAACTTCAACAAATATTTAAAGAAGTAATTTTAAATCCATAGAATGATTCCTTTATTGTATAGAACTACATGCTTCTGAATAACACTATTCAAGGAAGAGGAAAAGGATTACCTTGCAATTTGTAAATACTTTTAATACAACACAACATTTTTTTAAAATTTTTTTTTATTGGTTTTATTTAAGGTCGCATCAACATCTAAGGTCATTAGCGACCACTATTGCTGTTAACGGTATGGTAACTATGTGGATGAAACGATATGGTGATTGATGATAAGGGGTGAAAGGACGAACACAAATACAACCATGCCCGAGGCGGGACTCGAACCCGCGACCCTTCGGTCCGAGATCACTACGACCCTACTGCCTTAGCGATCTCGGCCACCGGGCCGGCTAACACAACATTCTTTTAAAAGGACTTGTATTTTGTTAAATGAAATCAATTTGTGTAAATACCTATTATCAACATGTAACTAATCAGTGGAAAATTAACTGAGAGCATATTTCAGTGTTATCTTCCTTTAACCTATCTCTTCTGTTAGTAATAAATAATATTGACTGAAAAATCTTCCTGCTCCTACATTTGGTAGGTGATAGTACCAGATAGTACTTATTACAGCTGTTTGGGTGAAAGTTGAAAATTTACTTTCCATTGCCAACAGAATTTGTAGGAAATCAACATTTGCATTTTCTCTGATATTATTAAATAAGAGATTATGAAAATAATCATAACAAGATAAAAAAGTGTCTGAATCCATTTAATGAATTCGGAAATAAGGAATATGTTATTGGATAGCTAAAATGTTTTGAGGTCATGGTATTTAGTCACCCTGCCATAACTGGAAAAGATACAGTTTGAAGAAACCTGTTGGTGTCATTCTCTTTCAAATGATTACAAAGCTTTACTTGGCACTTCAGCATACAATATTCCAACTTTTGTTGTAACTCTTCCTTAATTTTGCATTTGTGATGCTCATTAATATTTCATGCATGTCAGCTGACAACCACCATCCAGCACATCATAAAATGCAATTTAGCAATTATTTTGCAAATTCACAACCATTTCACACTTTGTATGTGATTGGGCATTTTGCGATTGATTTCGCATTTTATCTCAAATTGAAAACCTTCTGAAATACACTGCACACAATTAAAATTTTTTCGGCGTTTAATAACATTTCAAATTTTTAGCAATTGCTAAAATCTACCATCTTTGCTTGCATTAGGGGGGCCTAAATTCATAAAAAATGTTAAGTTAAATGGACCACGCAATATTCATTTTTTGATATTTATTTAAGTGATTATAGATTAAGTGATTATTTAAGTGAAAATAGAAACCACCTCGCTTCTATCATCAGATGCCCATTAAAGGTTCATATTGGGTTAGTTTCATACTGGGGTGGGTGGGAGGGTTAGTGGCTGAAATCATTACTATGAATAAAAGTAAAATAAATTACTTGATATTAGAATGTTTTATTAAACCTGACTTGCCAATATGGGTATAAATACCCAGATTCATTTAGTAACAGACAAGTAATGTTTCAGTGAATCACTATTAAAACAATCGTGGAATATCCTTTATAAAAATCAGGTGATTGCCTGATATTTAATAAATAAATAAAACTAATACAGCAGGGCAGAGACTTTTGTGAACTATTTGTGATAATTAGGTAAACACACAATAATTATATTGCAAATTATGTACTTCGAATGTTTTAGCAAAATTTGGCAAATCACTCTTTATTAAATAAATTTAATAAATCTCTTTTTATTATGACCAGTGGAACAAAGGTTAATGTTCTCAGAAAAAAAAATAGTTTTCCATATTAATGATCGACAAAACATGAATTTTGCCTCTGTCACACAGGAAAAAGTAATGTGCTTTGGAGCAAGAAAAATACACCTTTTCTCAATCAGGACCCACAAAACTTATTTTCTTGTTGAAAAATTGGCACTTTTTTCTGCAACAACTTTCTGTATACCACTTTCTGTATTATATGAGAAATAAAAAATTCCAAATGCATGTATAGTCAGTTTTTTTCCCTTTCAAAATTTTAAACGATAATATACGAACAGAGAAGTAATTCGGAAGAAGAGAAAGTGTGTTTTCTTATAATTTAAAATGTATAGTATAAAATTTTATAAATGTATAAAATTTATAAAGTTTTGTAAAATTTAAATCTTTTTCACTATTATTCATGGAAGTTCAGATCTCTTGTTTTTGTATTTGGTTTAGTTCTGTACTCTGATTAAAATACATTAAATTACAATACAGAAAAAAAGTGTAACAGTAGACATTAATTTTATAGATTTTAGCTTTTAATATAAGATGATATAGCTATATTAATAATTTCCCTTTGTTTCAGGAACGTGTGAAAATTCAGGTTAAAAGACGGCCACAAACTCGAAGGGCACGTCAGGAAGCATTAAGAGCATCATCTATAGACTATGATAATATTGATGCAGCTCTAATATCACAGATTTCAAATATTAAAAATGATAATGGAGTGGTTTCCTCTAGTGCCTCATCTAGTTCTCCTTTAAAAGACACTCATCCAAAAGTGTTGGAGCCAGAAAATGAAAATGTATCTTTACTTGTTGAAAAATCTACAAACAGTGACACTGAGAAATATCCAAAAAATATTACTGAAGGCCAGTTGTCAGTCGCAGAATCACTACCTTCTAAAAATGAGGCATACAAGACTGTCCTATCTGACTGTTTGGGTGGGAATAGTGCTATATCTCCACTAACTGATGAGGAAGACCTCTTTGCTGTACCTCATGAACTTCCATTTGATGAGTCGAGTAACAAAGAAATGTCAAATGATGGCAAAAATTTGTTTGGAGGTGCTCCAGTTTTATCACCCATGGATGTGAAAACTGGATCAGAGAGCTTTAGCTCCCAGACAATATGTGTAGCTGATGAAGAAGAAATGGAAAGAAATGAACATGGTGACCTTCAACAACCACAGGAAAATCCAAGAGAAAATGATGACCTGTTTAAAGGTCTTACTCCTGTTGTGCCTCCTATTTCTGCAGGGGCTATTGACAAAAGCATGAGTAATAATCCATCTCTTGTTTCAAAGACTGATGATGTGTTTGACCGAAAGTGGCTTGATAAAGATTTATCGAGTGGTAATAGAGGTTTATTTGATGATGTAAATGATGATAATGATAACGGTAATGATGGTTCTGATGATGATTTATTTTCAACTATTAAGAAGCCCATCATACCTGGAAAGAAAACTGAAAAAGAATCTTTCCCTGACATTATTTCTCAGAAGTCTCCTCTTTTTTCACCAGTTATTGATACTTCAGAAAACCAACAAAAAAAGCAATCGTCGTCAGAAGATTTTCTTTCTTCTTTCACAGAAGATGAAACTTTACAGAAAGATTTCAATGTTCTTCCTCCTAAATCACCTGAAAATTGTATTAGAGATCAAAAAGGTAGTGATACAAATTCAGAGCTTTTCAATGAAAGTGTTAGTGTCTCTAATCAAAACGAAGAAAGTGAAGATTTGTTTACCACTAATGTGAGTTCCAAGGATGTGAAGACTGGTAGTTCAGTGAAAAATACAGAGAAACCAGTGACTTCACAAGAGAAAGTGAAACCTCTTGCAGAATCTCTCTTTGGTGATGACTCCATTGAATCAGATGATTTATTTGGTTCTTCAAGTGTGCCTAAAATGTCAGTGTCTGGGTCAAGTAGAAACTTAATTTCTGGGCCTAAGTCTAAGGATTCAAAGGGATCATTATTTGATGATGGTGATGATGATGATGACATTTTTACAGTAGGTTTGAATAAAAATCGGGGTCCAAGGAAAGAAACGTTATTTCCTAAAGAGGAAATTGCACCTCAGAATGCTGATGCAGATACTGGTGCGTAAGAGTTCAAAATATTTAATTACTTCAATTTTTTTTTTCTCCTTCATATTTTGAGAAATTTTTTCTTGCTAGTTTTATATATTTACTTTACATCACCAAAATATTCTACAGTTACAAGTTATTACAAGTTATATAACTTTTTACATGTTATGATTTCCTTTGAGCTAGAAATTATCAATGTTTTATGTATCATAAATGAACACAAAAATAGGAATAAGTATAACAATTTAAAAAAATATATTTTGAAAATAATATTTTATATTTTGCAGATGATTTATTTTCAAAACAAACCAATAGTAGCAGAAGTCAAGGAACAAAGCCTTCATCAGCACAGAAGGTACAATCCTTTGAAGATCCATTGATGGTGTTTAACAAGTGAATATATTGATGTACATGAAAACTTGCCATTTTTTGTTGGTTTGGAAAAGTGTTGCATATGTATGGAGAGGTTTTCTTTCGTTGCATGCCTAAGCCGCAGCTTACATGATTTTTAAATATGCTCATGTGTTTGCACTGAAAGGTGTAAAATAATGACTGATTTTTTGTGAGGCAACTTCCATATATATATATATATATATATATATATATATATATATATATATATATATATATATATATATATATATATATATATATATATATATATATATATATATATATATATATATATATATATATATATATATATATATATATATATATATATATATATATATATATTTAAAAAAAAACAACTACTATGAAAGAGGATTTAGAATGTCTGTGAAAATGAAGTTTATAAAAGTGAATTGGTGGAGTTGTGCTGTAGACATGACTATTTTATTATGAACTAAATTGTGAAGTTCAAATCTCGACCTTCATAATGCACTGGTAGTGCTGTATGCTTAATTATTAAGTCTTTTCCAACAAAATGGGAAAGATCTTTTCTAATAGCCAAAGCAAATATTCCTACCCAACTCAAAATAATACTTATTTTGGTGATGTTGCGTTTATGACCCCTTTAGACATTTTATTTTGAAAAATATACTATTGTTATGAACTAGAATTGAATATGAATGTTTTGTGAAATTTAATTTGTTTCTACAGCTTTATTATATTTGTTGATTTCATTGTTTTTTCACTTTCTCCATACTATCTGACAAAAATAAATTTTGAAGGGTGAAATTTCTAGTTTTAAGCATAATAGCCTCCTTCTGCACTCTAATAATTAAAATATGTCATGTCGTAACTTTTGGCTTTAAAAAGATTTATGATTGATCACTACACAAACATGAATTGTGATATTTTTCAAGTGCCATTCAAAAAATCATTTTATTTCAATCAAAAAGTCTGAGCTACTCATGTTTGAAAAATTGTTTTGTTATGATTTTTTGGTTGATAGAAAAGTGTCTTATATTCCTACATAACACTAATAATGGATTGTACAGGTTAGTGCTGGTGCTAGTTGTTTGTTGATTCTTAAATCTGTAAATTTCTTTAAAACTGTCCCAAAAGACAATAAATTGAAAGAATGTTTGTATAAGGTAAAATGGTGCACAAATGTACAAGTATGTACTGTAGAATGACTGAAACAGTCATTAGATACATTATTAAAATAATGAAAACAGTGTGTTGTAAGGTCTGGGACAATGTTCATTTTGAAGTGTTTATATGTTGAGTGATGCAGTTATTTTGATGATGAATGATAAATACTGAAAAAGACCACATTTTCTTGTATAAATGTGTGTTTATGTGTGTATTTAATTGTTCTGATCTGGGTAATGTTCGGTGATGTGTGAGAAAATGGAAATGGGAAGTCTGTGCCAGTTGTATTTCAATACTTAAAGTAAAACTTGAAAAATACTGTAATTTAATCCCATGCTTCAGTATTCTATTATTCCTTTTCCTTAATGACATTTGTTTATTGCTTGTTTCAGTTTTTCACCTCATTGTAGTTGTTTATGGTGTATTGTATCCCATCACATATATTCAGGTATATTTCTGTTTCAATGTTCTGCTTATTTACAAATTGAAAAATGTACAATATTGAATTCTGTATTTGAAAGTTTAATGCAAAACATGCTTGTGAATGGAGGATAATTTTAGTAATACAGAATTGAATATTATATTATTGTGATGATTTTTTCATTCATTGACTGTGTCTATTCCATGTTTTCAGTGCATTGACTTTAATTTGTGAATCTTTGAGGGACTGTGAGAGTTACAGACTGGTGTGTGATTGTAGAGGCTAGTCATGTTAGGTGTATTATGTACCTTAATTCTGTTGTATACCTAAATGGCTTGTAATGAAAAAAAGTCTCTCTTGTACAGGCATTTGCTACATATTTAATTTCAACCAATCCCTTGCAAATGTTCATTTTTTGCACTTTGGGAAAGAACTGCTTTATGACCAAATGTAAATTATGTATAAATACGAAGCTGTGTTAACAATGTTACAGAGTATTGTGAGTGAAGGATGTGTAATTCTTCTGTGCCGTCAATACATTATTATTTCAAAGTATATTATATATATTGCGATTTGCCACTGTTATAATAAATTACATAAATATAATAGGTTATTGATGTTCCTGCCACATATTTGTTATTTTTTGTTGGTTTAATCCACTGTATTATTCACATTTCTTTTAATTTTTCCCCATTAATTTCTTAGGTGCCCCAAACCTAAGAAAGTGTTAGGTGTCCCTAACACTAGTGTTTTGATTCTCAAAAATGGTCTGTGTGGAGAGAACTACGAATGCCGATATACACAAAATGAAGACATTTAAAAATAATTTTCATTACATATTATTGTTTCAATTAATTAGTACGCCGTCCAACAACATTAATGTGACCACCGCCTATGACCGTTGTAAAGTGCAACAACCACTCGCAGACGGCAAGTGGCAGCCCTAACGGTGGAGGGTATATAATAGGTAGAGGTGGAAGTGGAAAATAGTGCAGTAGTTGTCACAATGCGATTTATCGGACGTCCGAAAGGGCATAGCCATTGGCTTTCGGGCCAAGGACGGGAATTTTTCCGAAACGGCTAAGTTAGTGAAGAGTTCGCGTGCCGCCGTAGTGAAAGTAATTACGTGCCTAGCAAATTGGCGATATCCAAAACCGGCGCGGAAGCCACTGTTGCGGACCACGGGCCGTAGATGACAGGAGAGAACGACGGCTGAGGAGATGTGTACGGGCGGATAGACCTGCAACTGTGGAGCAACTGACCGCCCGCCCAGATGAACCAAGGGGCTGTCAACATAACTTCAACAAACGTTCAGCGAACGTTCCTGCTGTGGGCCCCTGCAGCAAGCGGCGCCTGGTACATGCACCCATGCTGACTGTTGATCATCGGCGGCGAAGGCACGCCTCAACTTATACCTCAACTGAAAGGCGACAGGTGACCTTTGCAGACGAATAATGCTTTTTTGCTCCATCGTTGGCGTATACGGCGTGAACACGGCCGGCGGCGCAAGCCGAATTCGTTTACTACGCTCCGTGAAGTCACGAAGGTTAAGCGAATTCGAGACTCGCGGGTTCCTGGTTGGGTGACCGGCCAGGAACCCCGGGATCTAATGGCGTCGAGCCCCTGGCCGAAGGGATAAAAGGCAATGACTGACTGCGACGTGACGAGACTTGACAAATATAGTAATTATTCAGTGTAATAATTACACAGTAACGGAGGATTACTCCAGAAATAAAGCACATTAATGGAGGATTACTCCCCAGTGCAAAGCGCACAACGCCCCTTAAGGGGCTTGGAGACGCGTTGCGTCAAGGTGTAGACGCAACAAATTAAAAAAAACAAACCCTACAACAATCGCCGGGCGGGTCCAGGCTGGAGGAGGGAGCGTGTGGGGAATGTTTTCATGGCATCCCCTGGGTTATCTCGTCATTCTGGAAGACACAATGGATCAACAGAAGTCTGCAGTCGTTCTTGGAGTCCATGTTCGCTCCTACATGCAGATCGTTTCTCCTCATCAAAACGGCATCACCTAGCAAGACAGTGCAACGTAACATACAGCTCGCAGTATACGTGAGTGGTTCGAAGAGCACCAGGGTGAGTTTACAGTACTCCCCTGGCCATCGAACTTGCCCGTTTTCAACCCACTTAAGAATCTGTGGGGCGATCTTGATAGGCCCGTTCGCGCCACCGAGGAACCTTGCGCAGCTGGCCTCGACACTGGAATCGAATGGCTCCACATCCCATCGGTTCCATCCATAACTTAATTGTTTCCCTGCACGTCTCACAGTAGTCAGCGCTGCAAAAGGGGGTTAATCTGGATTTTGACGGGTGATCACTCTAATGTAACTGGTCTGAGTATTTTCCACACTCGTTTTAATTTCCTATGCACATTCTCACCTTCATCGGTGTGAATAGTTTCTTCCATCCTCGAGAACCTTTATTCATACTTTCAAAGTTTTACATCACGTACTAATAGCAAATATTAACATAGGTCCAGTACAAAATCAGGAAACGGATAAGACTAATTTCATCTATATGGGCTCCCAAGAGCTGAGTGGTTTGTCTGGGTACATTATTATGCAAAAGAGACGCCTGCAAAGCATTCTTTAGTTGCACTTTTGCTCTTTTAGCGAAGAAGGGAAGCACCAACTGGAAGAAATGCTCGTGTCACAGACCTGCAGACATGGTTTTCTTTTGGGAAGAGTTCAAATTTTGCCAGGGGGAAGGGAGTGCATCTTAACGTTCCGGATTGCGGTCTAAAATTTTCGGATTGTTTATTAAAAACTTGTGCACCTGCCATTATACACCCGTTAACTCACATTTTAAATGCTTCCTTATGCACAGGAATATTTCCAGATATTTTCAAAACAGCAATAATTAAGCCACTTTTTAAAAAAAGGGAACAAAAATGAAATTCAGAATTACCGGCCAATTTCTCTTTTGTCAGTTTTCTAAAAAAATATTAGGCTTTTCTATTTGCGAATGAAAACTTTTCTCAGGAAAAAAGAAGCGTTTTCAGACTCACAACGGTTTTAGAAAATCAAAATGACAAAACCTGTCATTTTTCTTCTTAAAGATATTGCTTCCTCAGTGGACCAAAATGGAGAACCCATTGAAATATTTTGAAAGCTTTTGACGTTATTAACCATAACACCTTGCTCTCAAACTTACCTTCATATGGAATTCGTGGTATTGTCCTAGATTGGATAATCTCGTACCTAGATCGATCTCAAAGAGCAGAAGTACCGTACTGGCACGAAAGGACATTATTTACGTATCTTTCCAATTATTTGCCAATTGAACATGGGGTCCCTTAAGGTTCGATCTTAAATCCTATTCTCTTTCTGTTGTAGGTAAACGATATGCCCTCGTCTGTTAAAAATGGATGAACAGTTCTGTTTGCCGATGATACACATTTTCTTTGCGAAAAAGAATAAATAGTACAATTTCAGAAGTTTCAAATTGTTTTTGTAATAAATTAATAGTTAACGAAGGAAGAAAACGGTTTCATTGCAATTTTGCATTTCAAATAGGCAATCGTACGCTCCATTGAAAATGAACAATATGCAATTAGCTGATGTTAAGGTAACAAAATTTCTAGGTCTCTCAATTCAGTCAAACCTCAAATGGAATGTACATATAAAATAATTAAATACTAAATTAAGTTCATTATGTTACTCATTCAGAATTCTTTCACATTCTGTCAGCTTTCATGCAGTGTCATTACGTGTATTTTGCAAATGTACATTCCCACCAGAGTTATGGCATAATATTCTGGGGAAACTCCTCCTTTAGTACCCACTTTCAGATTACAAAAGAAAATTATCCGAATAATGAAAAAATGCCATCCATGTGATCCCTGCAAACCTCTTTTCATTGATCTTGGAATTTTACCATTGCCTTGCCTATTTATTTATGAATCTGTAGTATTTGTCAGAACTGAGTTACTCAACGGTGGGAACATATTTTCATGTAATACTGATATTTATAATTACAACACACGTCGTAGAAATTATGTTAATCAAGTGTTAGTATCAACAGTTCACTACAAGAAATCCAAATATATGTACGTACGTTATATATGCACGTTACTATGCAACGCATTGCCAGATGACATAAAACAATTCAAATCGGCACACAAATTTAAGTTAAAGGTGAAATCTTTTCTGCTGCATAACGGTTTCTATACAATTAGAGACTATACTGATAAGAAAGAAAATAAGTTTTTTTAACAAAACAATGATATAGTATGATGAATTAGTTTACATGTCTATTGTACATTTTTTTTAAAAAGACTTAAAATACCTGTAACAAGTAATGTAACTTCCGGGTCAATGACCCCCCATCTCGATCGGGTTTTTGTCCAGTTTCCCTGATCCATTGAGCAAATGCTGCGATGGCCCCTTGATTTGCTTCTGAACGTAAATGTAGCTTCACTACGCGCACGTTTTGTTGAGCTCTCTTTTTGCTTGTAGTGTTAGTAGAGCTTAGGATGAGTTACTATTTTATTATAGCAATACAGAAAAATCAAATCTGCAGTTCGTTTACCGTTACAAATAAGTTTTCTATAACTCGGGAACGAAAATATCTAGTTTTTGACATGTTAATCTCGCGCTTTTTAAAATTATTATTATTATTATTATTATTATTATTATTATTATTATTATTATTATTATTATTATTATTATTAATAATAATAATAATAATAATAATAATAATAATAAACAGCATAAAGTTCTAGAATGTATTGTAAGTCTTGAAAATAACAAGACACTTCATACTGGTGGATGTATCAAATGCATTGAATCAGGAGGTAGAATGTGACTTTATATGCTAATGTGATTCAGGAGAATTTTAAAATTACCCAAGGAAATGTGCAGTTCAGAGGTAATATTAATAAATGTGATTCCGACAACTACAATAATAAAGTTAACAATATTTTCCTTAATGAAATTTATTTGTTAAAAACATCTTCAAGGAAGGTTCTATTTAATTTTTGAAAAATATGAATATTTTTTGTATGAAATAGGCAATTTTAAACAATTATTTTCTCAAAAACCGTTCCAAATTTATTTACATTTTTCTTTGTTTGTAGCAAAAAAAGTAGTGCTGATCCCATTTTCCGCGAACACACTGGATTTTCGAAAATTGCAAACAAAAAACTAACTAAAGTATGATATTGATGATAGAGATTTGTTCTTCGCCAGAATCTTCAAAATTGCGCATTGGAATTTCCCGAGTCCCATTTGCTAGTCTTTCATGAGATAGCTGGTTGCAATACAATAACAATACCGCGTCGCGACATGGCGGTTTGAACTTCTGAGAATTCATTCTCATTGTTGGAAGATGTTACAGTTGCATGAAACCGCGTGGTATTGCTGTATGTTATTGCAGCAATATCGATAAATAAGAAATCATTTTGAAACCAAAGGGCGTCCAACTGACGCTCTCTCCAACGTCTGGTGACTCTCTGGTAGTAAATTCAGTAAATCTAGTAACAGAGTCAAGAGTCAAGAGCGTGGTGTAATCACCACGCTCTTGGCTCTTGACTCTGTTACTAGATTTACTGGATTTACTGTGGCCCTTCGCTTTAAGACGGGGAAACATACGGCCTTTGGTGTCGCAACCAAATCGGGTGGGATATCGGGCAACCGAATCAGTTGTCGCCGAGTGCTGTGGAGGCGGTGCGCGTCGACCGACGCAGTCCGAGGGGAATACCAATATTCTGTCTTCGTCTGACTAGCTGCAACTTAATTTTATGAATTTCGCGTGTTATTGGAAGTAAACAAATTCAGATAATTATTGACAGTATTCAATGCATTGTTTAAGATATTTGGGAAATTTATTTTCATTTGATATCACATGCTTTATTCAAAACGTACATTTTATGAGTTCTTTCTGTAACGTTGGCCATTCTGGATGGAAGTACATGTGTGTCTCGCGAAAGTCAGTCTGCCAGTAGCTGGCCGTCAGTTTGCGAGCGTTCTTGAGAATATGAATGTGTGTAGATCTTTCATTATTTCCAATATACTAGGGTAGTGAAATTTTCGATATAAAATAATTTTGTCAGTATATAACGTGTTGAAACAATAGTGCTTATGCAATACTGGAAATCAAAGCGAGAACTACGTGCGCGGGAGGAAAATATACCTGACACATATTACGCATAAAAATTTATAGTAAGTAATATTTCAATTTTTAGTAAACTTAGTTTTAATTAATTTACATGAATTGCTTACATTTTTTTATATATTAGTGTTCTGAATTTTGGAAATTACATTTCCGTCATTCGATGGAGCTGCAATCTTCAGTTTTTTCGGGGACCAGCCCCCACTGACATCAGTTATGGTCTAATATTTGGAATGATATCGCTTCTTGGTTTTCTCAAGAATGCCTTCTTTCGGACTCTTTAGTCTGTAAATATGTTCTCGGAGATAGATGATCTTTCTCTTCAATCGAATTTTTCAGGATCTATTTGATGATTGTGGATATGAGACAAATATCCCATTTTCTTGGTGAAAATGTGGGTTGAACTGTAATTATTCCTTCCAAATCCGCTATTTGGATGGTGGTGGTAGCTCTGTTGGCTGTAACTACAATATTAATAATAATTACTATTATTATTCTCCACCTAGGGAGTACTTGACCTTGACGCTGGTGGTGGAGCTTGTGTACCCCTATGACCCTGAGAGCTATGCCGGCGGTAGCGTAGCTACTGGTAGGGCCTCCCTTGCCGGACAGGTTGATGGGGAGGGGTCAGACGAAGAAGTAGTCCAGAAGAGGACCTCAACAACACCAGAAGAGGACCTACATCGAGGCGATGGCCTCGAAGGAACCCGTCTCGCTGGGGATTGAAAGGGAGAGCCCGTGCCCAGGGTAACGGGCGAAGTCTCTAACGGCCAAAGTTGGGCGGAAGGAGCAACCCTTCATGTGGGGTTGATACACATGATGGCAGGTGGAAAGGCCATAAGGTAGCAGCCATATCACACCACAAACTTCGCGAGAGGCTGGTAACCTCTTCGGAGTCAAATTTCATACTCACAATCTTCACAAGATAAAGCCGGACGTAAACAGACGACGACCAACGCGCGAAAAGGACAAGAATAAAGGAATTTCGGAGGAATTAAGAATAGCAACTTGGAATGTAAGAGGGTTGGGTTCTAAAGAGATGGAGCTGGAAAAACTAATGCTTGAGAGAAAAATACAAATTGCCATCATCACAGAAACTAAGAAAAAATTGAAAGGGACAAAAGAAATGGACGAATACATAATGATTTATAGTGGGGTATCTCAAAATATAAGGGCACGAGCAGGAATAGCCATTCTAATTAATAAAAGTTGGAAATCAAGAATTGAAAGCTACAATTTCATCAACGAAAGAGTGATATCTTTAAGATTGAG